>JABUQX010130601.1:0-20000 GCA_015478945.1 Trachelipus rathkii
TATATTATAAATATCATGTAATATCCCTAAACCATACTTGCAATCGCAGAAACCTCATTTGGAGAGAAGAAGATCTCCCAAACAGATAAAGCTAATTGCAATCTAAATAAACATGGTAGCCCTATAGATATTACTTTGATGTTGAAATGCTTTAGTTTAATAAAAGGTTGGTATATATATAGTATAATATTATATATATATATATAATATATATATATATAATATATATATATATATAAATATATAAATATATTATAATATATATATATTGTGGTTGTGTGTGTGTGTGTCCAGCGTATGCATGTAGGTACATACCACACACCACACACAACACATATATAAGTAATATAAAACTATATATATATAATATATATAATAATATATATATATAATAATATATATATATATATAATATATATATATATATAAGATTAATAATATTAGTGATGAAGGTAACTATCTGCATCCGCATCCGCATCCGCGCATTATTAAAGATCCGCATCCACATCCGCATACGCGCTTTGACCTGCGGATGTTGCGCGATATTTAGTGTCGATATTGATAAAGAATTTAGAATAAAACACAAGATGAATCTGAACCGTCGTGGCGAACAAAAATAAGTTGAAGACAATTCAAAAATGTGCTTTATTTCCATATCTCTACTATATCATAGACGTTCCAACTCGCTGGCAATAGTACATATTCAAACGATGGAAAGAATGATATTGCTTAAAGAACCTCTTGCTTCGTACGACAGTTCGTATTCCAAAGTTAACATTCTTACTAATGTGGAAAATGACATCATATCACACTGCATTAAGCTATTGAAACCATTTGAAGAAATTACCGAAAAAAGTCCAGCTCTCTCAGCTTCTGTCCCCGATGTATACCATTATCTCAACTTTAAGGAAGCCATTTTGAAAGCGCATCTTCAAGGAAAATGATGACGGTTTAAAAATGAATGAAGATGTATAGAAACTAAATTAGAAAAACGCGTTTCGGTTCTGTGGAATAATGACCTTCAAACTATACAGACTACTTAGATTCCCAGTTATAAAGGCAAGTCCTATGTTTGAAACAATATTAGAATTAATCTTCATTTTGTGTGCCTTTTCAACAACTCAATCCGAACAGTCTATTAATCGCCACCCAAATTAATAAAAAAGGATTGAAAAAATAAAAAAAACGAAATCAACAGAACCAACACCTTCTACAAGTAAATCAATAACAGATTTACTGGAAGAATTCTACAGTATCAAATAAGTGATGAAGAAACAACACGCATTAACCAAAAGATAGTCAAATTATTCGAAAAACACCACCAAGAAAAAACAAACTAGATGACTAAATAGAGAGATCACTAATCAGTTGATGGATAAGTTAAGCAAATGTTTATACTTCATGCTGAGAAACTTGCATAGGAAACAAAACACCTTGAGGCCTGTCTTCCAATTTAGGTTCCAATAGTGAGAGTAAGAGTATTAGCAATGCTTCTAATTATGTTGAAAAGAGAAAACAGACTCTTCAGCAGATTGCATCGAAAAAGATAATGTTCTCCTATATCACAATCCTTCCTCACGATTTTTGATTGTCAATACTATGCAAAAAGCTATATATCCATGTAAAAAACTCTCATTAAGGACGGAGGTGGGGAAGAGGTACGGTTGGGGTTCATTTGCGTTGCGTCGCCCTGCTCGCACCCCGTAATCAATTATTCAAATAGGTCTGTGTGCAAAACTCGAAATTTAATTAGGCCATATATATATATATAGTATATATAATATATAAAATAATAATAAACTATATAGTAAATATATATATATATAATAGATATTATACTAGTTATATATATACCAATATGAGTATATATTAGTACCCCGTATCATAATATACTATATAATATACTATAATATATAATTATAATATATATAATAATATATATATATATCATATATATATTATAATACTATGGTTGAATATATATAACATATGAATAATTAACCTATATGTATGTAAGTATATATATATACACTAATATATATATATATATAATACATTATATATTATATAAAAATTATATATAAATAATAATATATATCATATACTAAAATATTCTATATAATATATATTTATATTATATATATATATATAATATATAGTTTAAATATATATATAATATATATATACATATAATTATAATATATATATATATAATATATTATAAAATATATATATACTGTATATATATATTGAGATATTGCTGATTATGTATATATAGTATTACAGTAGGAATATATATTAATATATACATACAGTATATATATATATCTATATACTATATGTATATATATATATATAATAATATATATAATATATAATATATATAATAAATATATATATTATATATATATAATATATATATAAATATATAATATATATATATATATATATATATTAATAGTAATGTATATATTTAGTCTACTATAATATCAATATATAATATATAGGATAATATAGTATATTATATACTATTCAAAATATATATATTGAAAATAGAGTCCAAACTTCTAGGCTCTAAAACAGCTTTCAAAAATAGTTCTAGCCTATAAAATTAATATGTAACTAAATATATATATATATATATAATATATATATAAAATATATATATATATAAGATATAATATATATATAATAATGATGACTATATAAAGAAAAATAAATATTATAATTAAAATAGATATAATATATATATATAATATATAATATATATATATAATATATATATATAGAGAGAGAGAGAGAGAGAGAGAGAGAGAGGCTTTAAAAATGTTTGCAATTTTAGAGAGCTGAATTTTTACGATAGTGAAAATTTTTTATTTACTTAGCTTATATACTCGTTATATATACTTTTCATTTTACTATTGTTTTTATTTAAAGTTGGTTTAGGTAAAGTTTGATTGATCAACAAATTTCTTTTCTTTTTTTATGTCAAACAAATTTAATTATGAGGTTATATGCAGTCTCTAAATCTTGTTTTCGTAGACAAACTGATCTTTCAAAGATATATGTAATTTAATATGACTTTGAAAAGTTTTGCAACCTAAAAGGACACGGGATATATCCTAGGATAAAAAAAAAAACTAACACAGAATGTAGCCTACCATTAAAAAATTACGTAATCTGAAAATAATTTTTTTTAAAGTACTTATGATTTTATTACACAAATTAATTTATTTTTTAATCACAAAAAATATCGAATTTAGTAACTTTTAATATTCGATCAATTTTTACGTCTCGATTTCTTATTTGTATGACAAGAAATCGTTTGACTTTTTAATAATGGATCCAAATATATAAAAGCACATTCCAATTATAATTTAACAGTATTGGAAGATTTAATGTTTCGGCAAGGAATTTTGTTGTAACTATATACTATACTACATTTTCTTTGTACAATGCTTGAAGAAGTTTTAAATAACTAAAAACTTGCTTGAAAACATGATAGATATTTAAAACCCCAAAATGACTAAAAAGTACTCGGAAAGTTGTTATCTGTTTAGCCTTGTAGCCATTAGGCAGGTTAATATTTCTTCTGACTCATCTAAAGATGCTCTCATAAGGTCAAGAATGATGATTGGGATTTTGTTATGAGTTTTCATTACAACTTCTTAACAAATGCATATAAGTAAAAATATTGTTAAAAGCAATTAGGCATTTATTATTATTATTATTATTATTATTATTATTATTATTATTATTATTATATATTATTATTTATTTTATTATTATATTATTAATTATTATTTATATATTATTATTATATATATCTATCATCATCCTCATCATCATCATATCATCACATCATCACCTCATCAATCATCCATCATCACATGCCTCATCATCATCATTATCATTATCATTATCATTATCATGTATCAATCATCATCATCATTATCATTATCATTTCATTATCATTATTATTTATCATATAAATCAATATCATATTATCGAAAATCATTATTGATCAAATCATTATTACATGCATTATAATAATATCCAAATCATTATCAAAAGATAATAATCATCAATTATTTAATCATTAATCATATCATTTCATCATTAATCACTAATCATTAATTAATAATCATTTCATTATTATTCCATCATATATATATAATATATAATAATAATATATATATATTATATGAATATATAATTATATCATATATAATAATAATATATATATATAATAATATATAGATATATATATATATATATATATATATATATATATAATATAAGATGAAATAATACCTTTACACATTATCTAATGCTTTAATCATTATTACCTATGATCACATTAATCATTATCAACAATATTATTATCATCATTAATCATCATCATTATATTATTATATTATTATTTTTATTATTATATTATTATTATTATTATTATTGATTATATAATTATATTATTATATATAATTAATTATATTAATTATTTAATTATATTATATTATTATCATATATATTAATATATATTATATATATTATATTATTATATGATTAATATTATTATTATTATATATTAATTTATTACTTAATTATTAATATATATCATTATATATTATATCATTATATTAGTAATTATTTATATATATATTATTATATTATATATAATTATTTTATATTATATATATATATGATTTCGTTGTAATAAGAATTATGAACAATTTGTAACTTTGTAGTTTGCTGTTTAGTTAATATTTTATGAGTGATTTTCTATATGGTATAATTTATATATATATAAATAATATATATATATATATATAATATATATATATATATATTATATACTATATATATATATAATAATATATACTACTATATACATATATATATATAGATATATAAATATATATATATATATAATAATATATATATATATTAGAATATATAATATTATATATATAATATATATATATATATATATATATATAATATATATGATATATATATATATATTATATATATATATAGTATAGGTGTAGTTTATATTTGTATAGATATATGTGTGTTAGATTCTTTATATATATAAATAGTAATATATATATAATATATATAAATATATTAAAATATAATTATCATATATAAATATATATATATTATATAATATTATATAATATATATATAGAGAGTTAGTATATATTATATATATATAAATTTATACTATAAGTAGTATTAAATGATAATATAATTCTGTTGTGACAAAAAACTCTGAATAATACAACAATATATTATGAATACTAGGCTTTACAAAAAAAATTAAAACAAATGAAAATCCAAATTATAAATATATAAATTATTTGATAGCTCGCTTATATTAATATAAAGATACAGAATGTACCACCCTGATTAGGCTATTTTTACGAAATTTATTTGAAAATAGATTAAACATTAAAAAATTGATAGGATTGTTATGTAATTATTATTTTTCTTATAATTATTATCATCATTAATTATATTATTTATTATTATTATATTGATATTATTATTATTTTAACTTATTCCTAAAATTTATATTTAATTATTGATTAAAATGAATATCATTATTAATAATATTAAATTATTAATATATTCATAAATTTCCATTTTAATATTATAATATTCTTATCCTTTTATTGTTAATTTTTATATTTCGAGATCAATTATTATATATATTATTAATTTAATTATTTTATTATTATAATTGTTGTTTATTTTATTTATTATATGAATATTTAATGTTTAATATCTCTATATTATTATTTTATTTCCGTAATATACTATGTGTTAAATTATATATCAATTAATATATTAAATATGATTATTTATTCTATTACTCAATTTATATATTATATTATATTGAATGCTAGAAAACACCATAAATCAATTATATTTATCAAATAATTATATACTGAATTATCTACATTATAATATATCTATACTATTCATAAAGATTAATATGATTATCTGCATTAGAGAATCACTTTTAGCGATATAGCAATACTACTATATTATACATCATACTGTTATTAAACAGAGACTGCAATACTACTATTCCAAAGAATCTTATTTGCAATTACATGACATTATACTATTGATTCTTTGTTATTTCTATCATGGATATCCATCGTTCAAATAAGGCTATATGATAAAATTTATTTTTCATTTATCATACTCATATCTTGCATGGTATGGAGGTGGCATCCGCATCGGATAAAGTATATGAAAACTTGGATTAGTATTGTCGTTGGAAACAGAGATCAGGAAAAGCTGATCATATCAACACTATTATTATTATTATTATTATTTATATTTATTACAATAGCATTGACTAATGTTACTTCTAGGTACTAACAGATATTTTATTTAAACTTTTTATAATTATATATATATTATATATAATTATATAATTTAATTAATAATAATATATGATATATATATTATTAATATTATATAATTATATATTATATTATATAAGTATATATTTATTATTATTATTATTATTTAATTATTATATTATTTATATTATATATATTATATATAAATTTAATTATAATTATTATTATTTAATTATTATTATAATATTATATATAATTATACTTATATATTATATTATATATTTAATATTAATAATTTATATTATTAATTATATTATAATTATTATTATTTATATATATATTTAATATTTATTAATAATATAAAATTAATTAATATTAATATAAATTATTATAATTATTATTCTAATTATTAATTAATTAATAATTAATAATTAATAATAATAATTAATTATTATATAAGTTAAAATAAAGTGATTATCGAATATTAATTATTAAATTATTAATTATTAAATAATTTAAATTAAATATTTTTTTAATTAAATGATCGATTATATATAATTATTATCATTTTTATAAATTGATTATAATTTTTTAGAACACTACACCCACTTGAGAATCGAATTTATATATATGAGAGAGAATACCACCCAGATATGTAATATCTGTGAGATAAAATGAACACCCCAGAGAGTCTATGAAAGACAGACGAGTTTACCATCGTTACAAACGCCATCTAGCTGTGAAACCAAGGTCCGACCAGAGAACGACCGTGTATCTTAGATTGAGAAACAGAGCGCACCACACTATCAATGGGTTAGAATCCACACACACACATTAAGGGCTATATAACGCGTTCGGCGTTTTAAAAATTCATGATGAAAATCGTGTGGTACGAAGGATAATATGGCGAGAAAACCACTTTCTTGTGATCATCAATCCTCTATTTGATTCTAACCAACGGAGCCGAAGGAATGAATCTAGATTAAGTTATGTGCTAAGGAGCAATATCGAGTACGAGGATTCTAAAATAAAAAAATAATAAAAGCTCATATTTTTAAGCAATTCAAATAAATGAAGCCCTTATGAATATAGTATAAAATATATGGGACCCTACAAACTTACTCACTATATTTATAAGCACTAAACTTCAATATCGATAGATTATAATGAATATTCAGTTTTGAGAAGACATATAGAGAAAGTAGATTATATACAGTTAAATATAGATGATTAAGAGTAAGTCAATAAGATAATATTATAGGTAATATAACTACATTAGATAAGTTAGATCACAGACTAGGCGAATAATGGGGGACCATTGGGACATCAATGAAGAATGGAGCGATATCAAGATAGCGTATAATAGTGCGAACTATACAATAATTTGACAGATAGGTAGGTATAATGAGTGATTACGTAATTTAAATTAGGTTAACTGTGAGTAAGATTAAATGAGGTTAGGTATAGCCTAATATAACGTGATAGATAGACGATAAGTATACCCCTTCGTGAAAGTACGGCTTTCGTCGTGAGAAGGCAAAGACCACTCACCATAATGTTACGATATCTCTATATATCCTAAGTATCAGCCCTTCGATTACTAACTTGCTGCCAACCGAAATCCACTACTCTCGGAGCGGAGAGGCCTCGAGTCACGGTAGAGAAGGGGGCATGAAATAGAGAGATACTACACGACGGGGAGTACAGTTATTTTGTGCAGCCGTAGATTTATATATGCTCCAGACAATAGCAGACTGAGAGGTTACTTCACAATAAAACACAACTCCGGAATAAAGATAAATAGGTGGCCATTTGGCCTGCTCTGTCAGCGATTTCGTTGCAGTACCCCAGACATCGTGACAATGAGGGCCAAACCAATACGGAACTACTACTTATGGTAATTTTCATCCATGTACCGATAAGATAGAGAAAGTCACAGACAAATATAAATGTTGCTACCTAAATTCCGCAATAATAAGACAATCCAGGCTCTTGTATTTAGTTAAGAGATATCTATAGTGTATCAAGTCGGCCGTAGGGGAAAGCGACCCTCGAGACCAGCAAACAGGAAAAAGGATTGCTAACGAAGGATCGCTCGCGTGTGATTAGAAGAATTTGAGATTATGGCGAGATCCACGTATCAGGATCCACTCATTGCTAAGCAACCATCATATACTCTTTCTGTTCGCGTTATATTGGAGATCTATGCTATCAACTGATTCCTGCCGGACGGAGAGTGAAAAGAAAGGCGCCAAACACTTGACTGCAAATAGATGTACAGAAGGTGTAATGTATGAAGTAGACCACCATAATGCAAGTGATAAGTGCAGGAAGCTGCAATAGCCCTTACAGAGATGCATAACTCTATAGACACTGCACTGCGATGTCTTACACAAGATTCCCTACCGTAATTCAACCCTAGACTGGTGGCCCTCTGAGCTGCAACAAGGACTCTGCCTCGGAGAACAGGGGTGAGGCCCCTGTTTTCGATTTCACAAGATACTTTCTTACCTCCTTCGATTGAATAACAGGAAAGTACAAAATTGAAGGAAAGAAGGAAGAACAGTGAAACATCTACTGGTGAAAGGTGAATACAATATGACATAATACCCATTATAAAACCAGCATTGTTCTCGTAATAATTAACCATAGCGTAACGTCTTAGAACTCTTAAGTTTTCCTTCAGAGCTATTCCATCGTTCCTCAGTTCTTTTCTCTACTTCTGTATCCGCGTTTTTCTTGCGGTCTGGTGGGTCAGGAACGAGATTATAGAAAATTTTGACATTTCTTAAATTTTCTACCACCACCTTATCTCCTTTCACAATATGGGCGTTATTATTAGTGATCTTGACGACTCTATAAGGTCCGTGGAATCTTGGAGAGAGCTTACCACGATTGTATTGTTGACTCTTTACCAGCAAATATTGAGCATCTTTTAAATTACGAGGGACGAACACGTTTCTGTTTCTTAAGTTAGTTCTCTGAGAGAGTGGTTTGGCTATGAGTCCTGCCAGTTTTTCAATATAATTATCATAGGTTTTAGGTCCGTCTGGGAGTGAAGGGTCTATCAATCCGTCAGGAATGTTTATATCTTGCCCGAACATCAATTTGCTGGGACAGATGCCGGATTCTGAGATAGGAGCTGAGCCGAATGGCGAATAAAACGGAATGCTAAACGCTAACCATCCTGACTTTCCTTGCCTGGTTCCAGTCTAGCGATGGTTCTTAAACTGGTAGACATCTAGTGTTACCTCCACCCCCCCCTTTGGGAAAAAAAAAAAAAAGTTTTGAGAAGGGCGCGTAGCTCGCGGTAGTTGTATGAGTTATTCCTAATAGTTTACATACACTTTCGAATAAATGTGATGTGAAATTTCCACCCTTGTCTGTGATCAGGTTGCTGGGAACTCCACACATCGGAATTAGCTGGTTAATCAATGTTTTCACAATGGTTTCTTTGGTGATGTCCTTGAGGGGAAATGCCCACACATAGTGGGAGTACCTATCAATGAGGGTTAATAAATACTTGTATCCTCTACAAACTGGTAATTTCAATATGTCACAGTTTAAATCTTGAAATTTGTAGGAAACTTCTTTATATTTTCCGTAAATAGGATTTATGCTACGGCCTACCTTTCCGATTTGACATTGTGGACAACTTCTCACAAGCGCTTTAACTCTCTTATGCATGTTGCGAAACACAAAATCGCTTTTTATCGCGGTAAGACAGCGCGATATCCCGAGGTGTCCTTGAAAGTGAGTTAGCCGTATAATATCGTCTATATGTTGATCGGGGAGAATGACTCTAGCATAATTCAATGAGGTATCAACGTAGAGAGAGACTTCATTCTTTTTGAACCAGAAGGGTTGTTTCTTTATGATTAATGAACTTTTTTCTTTATTTTTAAGTAATGAATTAATGTATTCGTCTTCTAACTGGTCTTTACTAATTGCCGCGTAGTCAACTTCTTTTCTGAAGCGTTTTATTAAGTCAATATGAGCTTCATTACAGCGCTGAATTAAATTTATTCGTGTGTTTTCAGTAAGTATATCATTTATTTCATCTAACTTTTTAGTTGGTGATTTTTCACTCATTTTTAGCAATTCTTCTTCTTCCATTTCTATTCTCTCTTTCATTCTCAACCCTTTGTGTTTTAAAGTCCCTTTTTTCTCATGGGAACTATTTAAGGAATTTCTTTTGTTTACAATCTGAGTATTTAAAAGGTCTACCTTTTACCCTTCATTTGGACTGCCGACCGCAGCACGGGTGTGGTTTTGTTTTATTACCCTATGATAACGAGCCTTGAGTTTTGGAGAAAGTTCTTCATATTTGTACTCGGTTGTAAAATTCGAACAAGAATCCACGTGGAGTATGGGAACTTCGCTCTTATTGGCTAATTTGCTGAAATGAGGACCAATCACAGTGTTCGTAGGAGAGGAGGTGATTTTTGATAGTTCATCTGCGTCAGTAGTCTCACTTTCTTCGTTATTTGGTTCATCATTACTGATATCATTTATTAATAAGTATTCTTCTAAGGGATTTTTCTTTTTTGTTAATAATTTGAAAGAAACTTTGTAACTAGTTAATAAATTTAGGCTTCTGATTTCACGAATATTAAAGTTTTTGTCGTCATTTGATCTTTTATATTTGTTTATGAGTTCTCGGCAGTTGGTTTCTATATCAATATTTTTATTTGTGAGGAGATAGCCGTACTTCTTGAAGACTTTTGTTAAGCATACTAAAAGGCGATTCGCTTCGTCATACTTTCTTTCAGTAGGCGAGAGAATGGAACTAAAAAAAGCAATCGGAAGATCGGCTGTGTTAGTGATGGATAAAATAACAGCAGCTGCAGATACATTTGTGGTATGTACGATAATTTTGTAGATTAGAAGAGGTGCCGGCTAAGCCAAGTACAGGAAGCATTTCCACAGCATTTTTACTGTTTGTACAAGGCTTATCTGCGGTGGATTTCCAACAGACGCGGCGGTGGAATACGGTTGCCTTTTAAAAAGAGATTAGGGCGCTGTATTCAGAAAATAAAGGGACCGCTGCTGGCGGTAGAAGCTTACGCGGCCTAGGAAAGATCTTAATTCTTTGATCCTGGGTTTTGGGGTATTTAATATATCCCCAATTTTCTCATGATTAGGTCGTGCCGCTTTCATTTACAGTATAACCCAAGTAATTAATCTCGCTCGGGAATACTTTGCATTTTGTGGGGATTTAACTTAGGCTGCAGAGTAACTTAACGCCTTCAAATACCTCTCTAGGAGATTGTTGTGCTCTTCTTGGTCTTTGGTTGAATCAAAACGTCAATCGCAATAGTACTGAGTAATTCGGTAGGCCTTGTAGGACTGTATCAATGTAAGATTGAAGAATAAAGGGAAGACGATACATAGCCCATACGGGAAGATCCCTGTAGGTAAACGATCCGATATTGGAAGTAATGGTAAAGTACTTTTGTGAGTCCGGGGCTAATGGCACCGAGTAAAAGGCCTGCGTCACGTCAAGTTTGGTGAAAAGACGGCTCCCCTGCAGGTTTGATATTGCATCTTGTAGGTGCGGAAGTCCATAGACTCCTATCTCGGCTCTTTTTGTTCAATTCTCTAAAATCGGAGATTATTCTGACTCGATTTTCGCTTTTCTGGAGGACACTCATGGGGAAAGACCAAGGTGAATGGCTGCGGCGGAGGACTCCCGTAGCTACGAGGTTGTCCAGTTCTGCTTTTGTTTGAGCATAAAGTTTATGGGGGACCCTTCTTGGCTTAAGGGAGATGGGCGGTCCCTTTATATCTATTTTATAAGGATAATTGTTGGCTAGTTCTATTAATACTCTCTCTGGAATATAGGCGGCTTCTTCGTCCCCGTAGTTATTTGACCGTCCTCAGCTATTAATGCGGTGCTCATTCTCTTATTTTTATTTTTATATTTTTCAAAAATTTCATTCCACCTTTTTTCTTGTTTCAATTTGATGTGGTGGTTTTCGGGGAGATAAGGGTTTACAAATAACTCAGAATATTTCGACAATAACTCATTAAAATTTAAAGAACTAGAAGGCACATGCACAGGAGGAGGAGAGAGAGAGAGAGATTTGAAGAAGAAGAAATAGGAGCTTCATTAATATTAAAATTCACATTTCTACTCAATTTTATGGTCTTATTTGTAATTTGATCTAACAATAAATCTTCTTTAAAATTTATGCCCATCTCAAAATTTTTTAAAAAGTCTAATCCTAAAATATTTGTGCTTACATTAGCGATATAAAAAGTAACAATATAGCTACGCCCCAATCCCAGATCGATTTCAATATCTTTAACACCATAGATTGCAATTTTTGAATTGTTAGCAGCAAACATATATCCTACCGGCGCTTTTTGATGGTCATTAGCAGCGCACGATAAGAGGCAGTACACAGATCCGCAATCTACCAAATAATCGATCTTATTTAATGTGTCATAGACTATATACAAGGTCAAATTGTCAATCTTGCAAACCCTCCTGTCTCCCTCAACAGCGGCTGTAACTATCTTACTGCTTAAGCAGCGCTCGTCATCAGCATTCACATCAGTTGGGTCTGACAGGATATTTGCTACATTGCTTCCATCTTCCCTTGTATTATCTATAACACCCCCCCCATTTAATAAATTTGAGTTAAAAAAGACGTATCCCACATGCAAGGGACTAACAGTGGCAATAAAAAGGTTATTAGGTACATTACCAACATCGCTTGAGACATTTCTTTCGAGACCTGTATTGAGGTCAGTATTATTTAATATAATATCATTATTTGTTGATATATTTTTGTTTTGTGGACTACTACTACTTTTCATATTTAAATTTTTAGAGTTCTTTAAACTAGAAGGATCATGCATTCCTTGTACATTTGTGTGAATTGAATAAGATTCATTGATACGGTTTTCATTTATTTGTTCATTTTTTTCACTTTTATTGTTATTTTTAATGGAATTTATTTTTATCATTTGGTTAGTGCTGGTAGTTGTATCTATATTTTGATCAGTTTCTGGATCAAGATTGTTCATATTGTTTTTAATAATAATATTATTTTCATTGTTATTATTATTATTATTATTATTATTATTATTATTATTATTATTATTATTATTATTATTATTATTATTATTATTAGTAGTAGTAGTAGTTGTAGTAGCAGTATTAGTAGCAGTAGTAATTTTGCCACTGTTATATTTAATGTTAATAGAGTTATTATGATTGATATAATTGTTATTTAATTCACCAGCACTTTTATTTTGTAAGTTTATTTCATTACACACATCACTGTTTGTAAGAGGGTCATTTATCACTTGGATGGTATTATTGAATCTCACTTTTCTATTGTGAGTATGTTTTTCACGGCTGCTATTTGATGGTAAAGTTCGCAGCCTTGTTAGCAGTTTTCCGACGACGAGGGGACATTTTTCTGGTTATTACCATATATTAATGGATACATAGGACACTCATTGCTTTCACATTTATAGGCTTTGAAGAGATAGCGAGCATGATAGAAGCATAATTGATTGACAGCGTTATTAAATGCTTTACTGTATCCATTTGTATCTGATTCTGAGTAGCGTGACCTACTTTTCTCGCGTGTCCTATTTCCTCTCTCAGCTGAGTTCGCTTGGTTTTTAATGAACAGCTGAAAGTCGTGTGCGAGCTCGGTCACAATCTTCGTGAGGTGAGCCAGCTGGGTGGCGATTTGACCTTCACTTTTGCTCTCAGTTTCATGTTGGCGCTCTTGGTTGCGCGCGTTGGGAAGAAGGTAGGCGGAGTTTGTTTCTCTTGTGTCTGTTCGGTTACGTACAGAATTTACAGAGTTCCAAGTCTGTTCTTCGTTTGGTTGATGATAATTTCTTCCTTTTCGAACAAAATTCTTATAAAGATCGTCTGAAACTTTAACCATTCTTACAAGGTCATTTTCTTCAGCTAATGAATACACTGACATCTTAATGTTTTGGGGCATCTGCTCTAAAAAGAGGTCTATCGCAAATTTGGGGTTGTGTTCTACCAACACATCGAAGCTTTTATTCCCCAATACCCCCTTGACACGATGGAGATATTCACTGGGCAATTCATCGGGTCTCATGCCTTGTTTGAAGACATCCCGAATCCTGTTTCTTAAGGCGGGAAGGTAAACTTCTTCTATGTTTTGTAATAGCAGACGATAAGCGTTGTTTTGAAGAGGGAATGTGATTTTGGAGACTAAATTTGTGGGCAAAATTGGAGCCAACAAACGAACACGTTCGTGGGTGTCTTCTATGTGATTTAATTTGAAGATCGCTGTGGTAGCACTTAACCAATTTATAACATCGTAGGGGTCAAAGGTTGGTAATTGACTTGATGTTAATTGACTGTATGTTCTTAACGGTGAGTCGGCATCATGACGCCGCGTCCTTTCCTTTTGGCGCGAAGATGGTGGCGTCGCTTCCATCTCAGTTTCGGAGCGAGAACCAGATGGCGTTCCCTCATCAAGAGAGGGGGAAAAGCGTTGGGGAGAGGGAGTTTGGTCCTTCCCTCTTTGTGGACTTCTTTGTTTGAGTCCTAAGAGTCAGCTTCTTCGTCGATACCATTTTTGTAGCCTGTTGTTACTGACTGAGTTTTGAGTCACTTATCTAGGCGTTGTTTTTAGGCCTAAATCGAGAGCTTGAAGTTTGAATTTCGCTTTCGAAGGTAAATCAACGACTTTATTTTTCCTTATTTTAAAGAGATTAAAAGAAACATCTTCACGGTTATAATTTGCCCTAATCAATTTAAATTGTACGTTATCAACTATCATATTTAAGCACTGAACTGACGAGGAAATACCGGATTTTTTTTTTTTTTTTTTTTTTTTTCAATATTAATTTTATATTACTCCAATTAGGGGGTTTTGCCCCCTGTCACTTCTGGGGTCACCAAATGACAGTCTAGGCCGAAATCACTTCGACAGTCATAGAAAGGGGGGTTAATTAGAGCACTGTCCTCGTGTTGGTTTAATTTGTGATAGTTAGAGTAAACAATACATAAAGATGATTTTTCATTAACAATGGATAGAGTAATACAATGGGCATATCGCAACGTTAGCACTCTTGGAATTTCACAGAACTAACTAATAAGATAATCACTAATTCCCTATCCTAAATAGACCTGTCCGCCTTATTAAAATCTAACATTTATGTAAGGGGATCCTCACACTAAGAGGTCGCTACAAGATCCTCGGGTAAGGATTTGGTGGCGTCCCTCAGGACCCAGGCACCAAATCATAAACCCCTTGTTTTGGCAACTCTTTTCCTCCGCGAAGGATAACGAGGCGCCAACACTTGACATTTTCAAATAATGTACAAGAGTGTAAGTTAATGTAAGAACCACCATTAATGCAAGGATATGCAAGGCAACTTGCAATAGGCCTCTTACAGAGATCATACACTCTATAGACATCTGCATGCGATTGTCTTACAAGGATTCCCTACCGTAATTTCACCCCCTAATACATATAAATCATATAAGATATATATATATATTATCATATAATATAATATATATATTATATATATATATATATATATATATATTAATTATAATATATAATATATGTAACATTCTCATGCACGTCAGTTACTCGTCACTTATTATGGGTGTGCTTCGTCACACATGCTGTGTTCGTTTATACTACAGCTTTCCTTTAAAAAGGTGGAGTCCTAGGGTTTTCCTAATCATCTCCTCGCTCTTCAATAATCAATTCCAGCCTCTTCTACAAGGTTAACTGTTGTTCACCTCTATATATCGCTATCAGTTAGAGCTAAGCTAATTATCGTTCCAAACTCTCAGTCTCTGCATAGGCCCTCCAAGGGGAGGACAAGTGCTACTAACCTGCAAAACACCTCTCCCTTCTCTAAGTGTCCTAACCCAGATTAAAAACGCTAATGCCAATCTTACATGTACTATAATTGTAAGTTTAGGAAATGCCCTCGCATTATTTTAAATTTAGTCGATTTTTTTATTTGCTATTTAATTTTCTTTTAAAATTCAAAGAAACATGTGTCGCATTCTTCCCTCTCTCCCTCGATATATATATATATATAATATATAATATTATATATAATATATAATATATAATATATATAATAATATATATATTTATATATATATAATATATTTATATATATATACTGTATATATATAAATATATATATATTATATATATAGTATATATATATATATTTTCCTATATATATATATATATATATATAATATATATATATATATAATATTATTAATATAAATTTATATATAATATTTTACTCATGAACAATGCAGTAATTTTATAACTGTTCTTTTTCTATCTATTCTGAATGCTAAAGACAAGAGGAAAGAAGCAAATCCTTGCGTAAATGAAGAGAAGCCTGTTTAAGGCGTTTCAAAGACCAGCTTGATAAATAACATTCTTTATATGTTAATGTTTTATGCTTTCCATCTCTCATCTTTATAGGTTTTAATTAATTTTATTGTTTACTTATTTATTTCTATCATTATAAATTATTTATATCTATAATGTAAATACTACACATAAGTATATATATATATAATATATATATATATTATATAATATTATGATATAAATATATATATATATATATAATTATTATATTATAATATATATGAATATATAATATATAATAATATATAATATATATGTATATATATATATATAATATATTATACATATATTATATATATATCAAAATAAAAATAATATATATACAGGTTTAAAAATATATATATATAAATAATATTATATGTATATATATATTAATATATATATAATATATTAATTATATTATATAAGTATATATAAATATATAATTATAATTAATATATATATATATCATATAATATATATATATAGTATACTAATATATATATATATAATATATATATATAATTATATATATATAATATATATATATATATTAATATATATATTTATATTATATATATATAAAAATATATATAATATTTATATATAGATATAATATATAATAATATATATAATTATATTATGTTATAATATATATATAATATATATATATATATATATAATATTATAATTTCATTAAAATATTATATATAATATACATACTATATATAATATATATATATTATATATAATAATATATATATAATATATTATGATATTTATAATATAATATATAATATTTATATATATATATATATAATATATATATATATATATATATTATATATATATATATTTTAGGGTGATGACTTTTTAATACAACCTCGGTTCCCTGTACCATAATTTGATGAGCTTTCATTAAAGATTAGATAAAATCTTACTTTCAAGGTGATTTGATAAAAAAACTAAACGAAAAAAATTATTTTTATCTATTTTATATTTATCAGCGTTTTTGCCCATTTTTGGAGGTCACTGTAAGCAGATAAAAAATTGAACACAAGCTTTAGAGTCACATATATACAACATTATATAGGGTCATCAAACACACAAGGAAGTCAGTTTTTCACGATAATGTCATCGGATAGGATGAATCTCAGTGGGAGGTTGTCCTTGTAGTGGCGGCAGGAGTCGTGCAAGTCTTGCATAACTTTGATCGCACGCTCACAGCACTGGTTGCTTCGGACAATGTTGATTGGAGATTCATCTGTTTTCCAGTGGATTTTCAAGCATTTGAGACCTGTTGGGTAGTCATTCAGAGCTGCAGATAGTTCATCAAAATCTTCAGCGCGGAACAATTGACTGCTGAACCAATGGTCCGCCCATGAGTAGGAAATGAATGAACAGATTTTACGCAGCCTGTTCCGGTTTTCAGGCATCAGAATAAACGCAAGAATGGCTAGAATGGCACGAGAGTTCCAGCGTGCATTGCTGATGTTTGGGATCTGTTGAAACTTCACGAAGGGAATCTCATTCCTCTCAGTGTAGTGACGGAAGACACGAGTGAGGTGGTAGAGAAACTTCATGTCGTCTCTCCAGCCGCCTGTTTCCTTAATCTCAGTTTTACCGTTGCTGAAGGCTGCTTTCAATTTATCATAATTGCTCATCAAATCCTGCACAAAGAAGTACTCGATGTTTGGTGATTTAGTCGACCCATGGAGCTCATCGTCCATGACAACGCGAAGAACGCGATCCAGCACATGGTGCTGGCAACTGATGAACTTGGGTTTGGTAATTTCCTCTTCGACATTTTGCTGAAGCTTGTCTTACTGCCGATATTCACGCTGTTGTTGTCGCGCAACAATTCTTCACAGATGCAGTCCCACATGGTTTGAACTCCTCTAACACAGTCCCGAAGTCCTTCTGCGTATTATTGAGCTTTCCCATCTTTCAATTTGAGCGCAGTAAACTTAATTTCTTTTGCTTCATTCTTGAGGGCCACTGCCTGATATTCAAAGCCCTCAATGTGTTTGCCGTCAAAGTGTATGCTCCACTTCTCCAGATGAAGCGTGCTCACCAAGTGCTTCTTCACCTGAGCAGCTCTTGTGTAGATAGCCTTGTGGATTGCTGACTGACATGGGGTTGGGATTTCAATGCCCTCACCAGAAAGCTGGCGGCACACCTTTGCTGCTCCGTGGGACGACAGCTTTGAGCTTGTAACAAGGCGTCTTGCAATGCCTGTTGGGTTATGCTTCCTTGTGCTCGTTGATGCTGCATTCTCATCCTCCCAAGGACTGTCTTTGCTGTTGTCGGATGAGTCCGTGCTACTTTCGGAACAATCAGGTGGCGCTGAGCTGGTAATTGTGGACACAGTCGCTTCCATTGCCTTTTTTCGTTTGGATGGGTGGATGGTCTTGGCACTAGCAGGTTTGCCAGTGGAATAACCAACCTGGCCCTTGCTCTCAATTTGCAGTTTGTAGAGGTTCTCATCCTCTTTGCACATCCATTCGCCTTTCACCTTGGTCACGTCAAACAGTTCATTCAATGCATCAAAGTTTTGTTTCTTTCTGCAGCGCTCATAGTCTTTCAGAAGTTTTGCTAGTTTTGCACAAATGGCTTGATCAGATACATGCGGGAAGTTCAATGTTTTGCTCCATAGGGCTTTAAGCTCCACAGCAATTAGACCGATCCTCTCTCTCCGTTCTTTGGCAGTGGATTCAAGAAATTTGAAGCGTCCAATGACGTGGTTTTTCTGAGGCATGCGACTCCGTTCACTCAAGGATGCTTCATAAATTGCCACGTTGCCTCTTCTTGATGGCGCTTGAAACTAGACTAAGTTCTTTGTCCAGGTTTCCTTGTTCTTCTCCGTGTTAGAAGAGCTCTTCTTGAACGACATGTTGTCTTCTACTCAGCAACTGAAATAGAAAAGACCTGAACGTAAAAATTAAATACCGTCAACAATTAAAGACAACTGTTATTGAGTTTTTCATATATTTTATTTAAAAACAACAAGCAATTCAAAATTATAGAACCAAAGGCAGAACACTAATAAAATATTTAATGGCCAAAATATAACTAGCAAGAGAGTTCAATGTAGCTCACCAAATAATACAAGATCTTTTTATAATAAAGTCTGAGAGTGCAAACACTTGATAATAAGGCAAGATAATGTTGACACAAAAATTGAAGCTAATTAATTCAACTACCCGCT
>JABUQX010130601.1:27500-29475 GCA_015478945.1 Trachelipus rathkii
CTGGCGTTAACAGAAGGGAGAGGATTAGGAATAGGGTGGTGAGGGAGAGATGTGATTGGAGGAATGGGTTGGTGGGAAGAGCGGAGAAGGGAATGTTAAGATGGTATGGGCATCTAGTGAGAATGGAGGAACAGAGAGTGGTTAGGAGAGTTTGGGAGGCGGAGGGGATAGGAAGGAGAGGAAGGGGGAGACCAAGAAGGAGGTGGATGGATGGAATAAAGGAGATGCTGGAGGAGGGAGGGATGAGGGAGGAAGAGGGTAGGGTGTTGGCGAGAGATAGAGTGGGGTGGAGGGGGTCCGTCAGCCCGACTGGAACGGCGGTCTGCGCGAGAGGAGCTGGGCGCACCACCTCCCGTCCGCTGGAAAGATGTAAGTAAAAACAACAACAACAACATATATATTATATATATATATATTATTATTATTAATACATATATTACATATTATAAAGATATTATATATATTATATTATTATATATATATTATTATTATTATTATTATTATTATTATTATTATTATTGTTATTATTATGTTATATACATATATATATTATTATTATTATATATATATGTATATATATATATATATATATTACATATATTATTATTATTATTATATATTATTATTATTATTATTATTATTATTATTACATATTATTATATTATTATATATAAAGTTATATTATATATTATTATTATTATTATTATCTATTATTATTATTATTATTATTATATTATTATTATTACATACATACATACATACATACATATTATTATTACATATATACTGACAAGATTAAACTGGTCCCCTCCCTCCTCAATAACTCGCAGACTAATAATCATATATATTATTATTATTATTATGTTATATTATTATATTATATATTATACATATTATTATATTATTGTTATACATATTATTATTATTATTATTATTATTATTATTATATTATTATATATATTATTATTATTATTATTATACATATATATTATTATTATTATTATTATTATTATTATTATTATTATTATTATATTATTATTATTATTATTATTATTATATTATTATTATTATTATTATATTACATACATGTATTATTATTATTATTATATAATTGATATTATTATTATTATTATTATTATTATTATTATTATTATTATTATACATATTATTATATATATTATACATATTACACACATATTATTACAACATATACATATTATTACATACATATTATTATTACATATTATTACATATTATTATATTATATTATTATTATTATTATTACATATTATTACGTATTATTATTATTATTATTATTATATATAAAGGATATATTATTATTATACATATTATTATTATTATTATTATTATTATTATTATTATTATTATTATTATTATTATTATTATTATTATTATTACATATTATTAATATTATTATTATCAATATTATCACTATCATTATTTTATATTATATTACATTATATTATTATTATTATTATTATTATTATTATGGCTATTATTATTATTATATTACATTATTATTATTATTAGGCCTATTCATATTATTACATATTATTATTATTACATATTACATACATATTATTATTATTACATACATATATTACGTCCCCACCAATAAATTCAAAATAAATTACACGTTGTCAGATTCTCTGTCAATTGCATGCCATTCACGAAGCCGTTTTTAAACCCTAAAACGCTTATTTTTTAAAAACCAATATAAAAATATATATATATATGTTATATATAGAAGAAGATATATATATATATATATATATATATATATATATATATATATATATATATATATATATATATATATATATATATAAATATATATATATATATATATATATATATATATATATATATGAAGTGGCACGAAAATAAAGGAAAGCGTTTCAATGATAAATGCGAAAACGGTTAAACACCCAATCTAAATGGAACGAAGCACAAT
>JABUQX010130602.1:0-43465 GCA_015478945.1 Trachelipus rathkii
CAACTTGGAACAAGTGTCTGAGTTTCAAATGTATTAGAGGTATGTGTTGATGAAGGGAAGTATATGCAGTGTGTAGGAAAGTTTCCATGAGTTGGTAGGACGATGGCTGGTGCAATTAAATATCGTTGGTGAGAATGTAAAAGACTAAGTCTGGAGTGCGATAAGCGGTTTGTATAGGGTATGTTGCTACACAGGTGTGCTCCTCATTCGAGTTATGTAGTGAGACCGATGGCTTGGAATAATAGTATATTGGATCCTAAAGTTCAATCGTACATGCATGCCGTCGCGAGATGGGTCATGATCGCCGTAAAACGGCCGTCTGATTTTCGGATAAATTGTATGAATCAAAATTTGATCTCAAGGGCTCAGAGAGGAATAGGAAGGTGTTGAGGAGGGAGAAGAGAAGAGAGGTGATATGTGGACTAAATTAGACAGGGCAAATTTGAGATTAGCTCGCTGTGAATGAAAAGATGCAAAGAACTTGTGAAATGGAGTGGTGTGGTGGCATTTTCCTGGTGGTGGAAATAAATGGAGAGAGGGGGAGAGAAGGAAGTTTGCAATTTTGGATGTGAGTGCTGTGGGTATAGTGAGCTTATGTAGACTTTGTGTGTTGTGAGTCCTAGAATTCTAATGGTTAAATTTCCAGTTTGAAAAGGTCATAGGTATGTGTGGTTGTGACCTTTGGTCCATCTGTGCATACGTCATTGAATGGAGAGTAACGGAAATTTTTTTGGGAATAGATCTGAGATATGTTTCATTGGGACTGAGGTGAGGTTAGTGTAGGACAGCTTCGGTCAGAATTGGATGATGTAGTTGGGGGAACGCTGGATATGGGTTGGACTATGGTGATCGAGAAAAGGGAGGCATAAAGTCCATTAAGTTAGTAAAAAAGCTGAGAGTTGGTGTAGGTGAGAGGGATCGACGGAAGTGAAGTAGAAGTGAATTGATTTTGATTGTTGTTGATAGAAGGAGATGTGGAATGTAGTAGGTTGTTATATCAGTGAGGGGTTAGGAATATTGGATTCGGATCATATAGTTGTGTCTAGTGTATAAAATTCAAGGATTGAAAAGGGGCTGATGGAGAGGTCAAGTGTGATACGGAAGGAAGTGTGTGTATAAAATTAAGGAGTGAGAAAGTTTACGTGAGACAAAGGTTAACATAAAGCGGATGAGTAAGTACGTGAAGGAGCGCTCTCAGTGAAATGTAGAGTCTCGATGATTGACAATTGAGAATACTGAATCAAGATCTGGGAGCAAATGAGTGAAGGTAAAGCAAGTTGTGTTAGCAGGTGTCAGAAAAGTATGTATGTGGAATCTGTGTCAATAGGAAGTGAAAGGAATGGACTAACAGTAGAGTGGTGGATGAGAGGTGAAGCAAGCGGGTAAGACAGTAAAATACAGAAGCCAGTGGCTGAATAGGATAATAGTAGACAAGATGTATGAATGTTTCAAAAGAAGATGTTGTGAATTAATTGGAGGGGAAGAAAGCCAAATAGCTAAATGAGGTGCATATAACGTAGAAAAACTAGAGGTAAATGAAGCAGCTTGGAAGGAGGAGTGAATAGGGCTGGTACAAGGGACTAGAAGCTCTTCTGGAAGGAAGTCCGAAAAGGTTAATGAAGAGAATAAAGGAAATCTGCTCAGAATAATGAATAGGGATGACGCTTTTGTGATTAATTGAGCGGGGAGTGTGAAAAGAGCAATTCGAAAATCTGCATAATATTCGCAGTAATGAAGAGGTGATAGTGAATGTGTGTTGCTTTGATGATGCACAAGAAAGAACAGGTATCTTTGGGATGAGGTAATTGAGCAAAGGGAGAGGTAATTGCGGTAGAGTGAGAAGTTGGAACGAATGGTAAAGTCTGCTAGGTCATTACGATGAAATTACTGTGAGATGGACAAGATAACGGAGCCGAGATGGCTGATTGTTCTATTTGGAAGTTGTGTAATACAGGGTTATGGAGGGTATAGTTTCCAAGGATTGGAGGAGAGCTGCAATAGTACTTTCTCCTATATTTAAAGGGTTAAGTGGGAGAGCTAAGGGGAACTGGTAGAATCAATATGGGCAATAATTTATTGAGTGTTGTTAGGAAGATATACACTATGCTGGTATGTTGGTCGAAAGAGTGCTTCGAGAGACTAACGGACTGATTGGTGAAGAACAAGTTCGCGTTTTAGGAGTGGTAGAGGATGTGTTGGATCAAATCTTTACATTGAATACAAATGATTGAGAAAATGGAGGAAGAAGAAGAATAAATTGTTTTAGGTTTTTGGATTTGCAAACAGGCGTATGCAATGAATTAATAGGGATCTCTATGGCAGGTGTTAGTGATAACTGGTGTTGGTGGTAGGCTTACTGAATGGAATCAAGAAGTTTAAATGTTGACGATAGTGGAAGGCGTGTAGGTAAGGAATAAATGGTGAAAGGTGATTGGTTTTAGTATTAATAGCGGAGTGAGGCAGGGTTTGTGTTATGTCTCCTTGTTATTCAGCTTGTATATGATTGGATGAAAAGAATTAGTGGTGGGGTTTCAAGGAAAGTTGTGTTAGAATGATGGAGAATGCAGATGAGTTGAGGGTGCCCTACCTATTAAACGTGGATGATTTAGGTTTTGTGTGGTTAGAGATCTGCAAGAGAGGTTTGAAGAGGATTGGATAGAGCAGATTTTGAGCACGGATGTGTAAAAGTGAAGGGCTTAGAAAGTAAACGTAGATAAGAGTAAGGATTGATGGTGGTGAGTGAGGAACAGTTCCTCGAGCTGGAGTTATGGTTATCGATGTGTAACAGCTGGAGAAGTGTTGATTTAAATTTTAGGGGTACTGTGTTGGATGAGAGGGAATGATGATGCAGATGTTGCGTAGTAGGAAATGTTGTAAATGGCAAAGGAGGTGGAGCTGTGCAATATAATTCGGGTATGATGAAAGTTGGTAAATGACACTATCTGAGTGTGGCTAGGGTCTTGCATGAGCGTCCTTATGCTTGTTATCTCTTGTTATTGTATGAGTAGTGAGGACTGGACTGGTCTGGATATAGCAAAGTATACTATCTAGAAGTTCAATTATTGTTCAGAGTTGGAGCAATTCTTGAGAGGCGGTGTATGCTGTTGAGCTAACAATGATAAATACGCTTAAGTGGGAAGTTACGAGAGTTGTTGTTGTGTGAAGAAAGGGGTAAATCGAGAGAATAAATGAAAGTGATTCGTTTGAGAATGGTTGTGCGTCATAGTGAATAGGACTCGAATGACTAGTCGGTTTGGTTATATGCGGTACGTCTATGTGTTTTCGAGTGTGTTGGGAACGACCGGCTGCGGAGACCGGATAGAAAAAATCGGTGCAGTCAGTCGAACGGGAATGCTGGTTGCAGGATGAAGAAATTACTAGAGTTTGGTCAGAGAAGGCCCGTGGATCAAGAAAGGTGCACTTGATAGGCAGGAGGCAGGGCGGGTGTTGGGGCTTGTACCTCGGGGCCGCGGGTCATGAGGGGGTAATGGTTGTGGCCCACCTGGCACAAGGGAATGAACCTTACACTTGACGATTAACCATAGTGAGGACTCGGTAGCGGTCCCATGGATACTACGGGTTGGATTTTCCTCGAATGCGGACGAGTTCTTTACTAAATTAATGGTTACAGAATGGTATGTATTAGTATGGTATTAGCCTTACAGTGGGGCGCGGTAGGCTTGTGGGCTTTCTTTTTCCCTCACTTTTGTTTCATACTTCTCTACCTTTGCTTTTCTTTTTCGAATGCTATGTAAACGTCCAAGCCTTACTGCCAATTTTTGGGCAAAAAGGTAGATCTGAAGACGAAGCCAAGACAGATATATACTTTCTATGGATCGGTTCTATTATCTATTATAACTATAGTCTATATATTACTATATGTACTACTATCTATAGTACTATACTATATATAGCTTAATATAGTAGATTATATATAAGCGGTAGATATATTATAGTATGATATTGTTAATTGTAATATATAATTATATTAACATATATATATAATATATATAGTTGATATATATATACCAAAAAAGCTTCCCATACTCTTGTACTTTGAACTCAGGCTGAGATCCTGATGTGACTTCTACGTCATTGCTCGCCATGGAAAGCTCATCTCTGTCATTCTCATCTGTAGAGGACAAGCACGTAGATGATGTTGAGGGAGATGAAGGCGAGGATGACATGGATTCCACCTCTTGGTGCTTCTCAGTTTCGTAACAACACTTACATCTTGAACAAATGCTTTCAGATTCTTCCTCTTCATTTTGCCTCTTCTGCAACTTACGCTTCCTCTGCTGACCTCCATCCTTTGCAACTCCACGATTTGCTGCTGTTTTAGAAGGAAGTGACTGAGAAGCAGGATCACGCTGATCGTCGGTGGCCTTGTAAAGACTATTGACTTCCAAACGAGCGGGATAGCGCGTACCACTGAATATGCGTTTTCGATGATTCTTCTCCATTTCCTCTGTTTCTTCTTGACAGTTGACGCCCTTGAATAAAACTCTCTTACCGTCTTCTTTATCTGACACAAGAAGAGGACTTTTTGGTATTTCAATACGAGGTTGATTTGAATCCACAGAAGTATCGTCGTGTAATACAACAACTCCATGTAACTTTTCTTTTTCTGGTTGTTTGATGTTTGGTTGAGATTCTTTGACCATGCGTTCCTTGGTAGGTGAAATTTTGTCTTTGTTTTTTCTTTTCACGGTTTGATCTTGGATTTCTGGATTCTCCACCTTTGCTTGCATTTTCAAGTCTTTTTTGTCTAGTTTTGGGGTACTTGTTTTCAGGTTATCATCTTTAAAAACAAGTTCGCTATCACTTGCATGTGAAACAAACCGACCCATTTTTTCTATGTTAGCTTTTGACATGGACAGTTGTTGATTCTTGGCTGTTATTTCCTGAATTGCTTTGGCAATAGCAACCGTAAATCCGTGAGAAGATACAATAGGTTTAGAAAATGCGTGACCAACGCTATGACCATTTTCTTTAACTTTGGTCCTGGCCTGATTCAGTTGTATGGTCATTGAATGAGGATAAGCCGCAAGATAAGTCTGCCAACAACTCATAATAAACTTCAAAGACACTTGGTGAGCAGCTGCTGACTGAGTTGCTAACTTTTCCGATCGGTAAAGAAGATCAAGCTCCTGAGATCTAAAAAGGGAAAAAGCAATGCTCCAGCATGTCGAGAGATTTTCGAGTAGCTGCTGAGAAAACTGAATGGCGTCGTAAAAAGACTCGCAGATGGTGTCGTTATCCCAAATTGTCCACATCACGTCTTTTACGGTAGACATCGTAGATGTTGTACGGCGAACTGCATCGTATACATCTTTGCAATAATGACAGAACGGAATTAAAAGTGCAGGAATATTTTGCAGCCTGCAAACCAAACCTTTTTTTATGTATTCTGGATGTTCATGACTATCGCCATTTAACGCTTTATCTTGAATGTCGTTTCTCAATAAAACGTCGGCTAAGATCTCGCTTACATCTTCTGGCTCTTCAGATATAGTCTGAAACAAGAAAAAGAAACCATTTTATAAATTATCAAACCTCAATATACTTATTTACAAAAGTGTCAAACTTTAACAATGGTTTAAATTCAAACGGATAAAATTGTTTTAATTTAAAAACAAAAATAAAATTATATATATATATATATATATATATATATATATATATATATATATATATATATATATATATATAATATATATATATATATATATATATATATATATATATATACTATATATATATATATACACCATTATATATATATATAACAATATATATATATATACTCTTTATATATGTATAACTTTTTTTTGAGTTAGTGTCGGATACTAGACTCACAATGCGGCGACACACTGGGCTGAGAAAATCAGCAGCACCATGGGAGGGGCCTAACCATATATATATTTTGCACAAATGTCAAAGAAAGATTTGATTGGTGAAATGAATATTCAGTCAAGTCAGATCAGAATAAGTAAATAAATAAAAAATTTTATCTATTTGCATTGTGGTAATAGATCTTTATAGTTACGCATAACAAAATCAAATGCTTATAAGAAAGAATATTCACTTCTTGAAAATTACAAGAAAATAGTGTTACTGCTCTAAAGTGGAAGATTCAGATAAGATATGGGATAATCTTTAGAAGGTGTTATGGACCATAAAGTAGAGGAAAATAACGACAACGAATAGGGTCCAGATGGTTAGGAACAATCAATGAAGATATGATGAACAGATTGCGGGGTGTGGCAACGCAAAATTTGCAAATGGGAGGGGGGTCTCGTGACATATAGTGACTATGAGTGATATTAGTGTGGAATACGGAGGCGTGCAAGTATCACCTCATGTAAGCACTTTGTCGATGGGAGGAAGACCACTCACCGATGTTCGGCTTTATGTTTCTGAGTTTCCTTCCCCGCCACGATCACTCGTCCAGCACTCTTGCCAACAAGATCAGCCCCAAAATCGGAGAGCAGAATAGTGACGACAATCTAGGTTGATGGGAGCGGGCGCTTGTCAGACCAACATCCCGGGGTACCTGGAACAACTCGAGAAGAGGAGGCGGCACATTTTGGCCTCTCTGTCAACTTATTCATTGCCAGTTACCCCTCACATAGGAGGTCCAACATAAACAATTTGTTTTCTTACGGGGTGCGGAGAAGTCGAAGAAATTGTTGTGCAGCTGATACCATTGCATTTTTAGAATAAGGGGTTTTTAAGCGCTTGTGGCGCGCTAAACGAATCTGAATAAACGACATATGAGTGATCTTGGTTAAGGATTGAATTCCAGAAAGGGCAATCATTATAGCCGTTAACTCTGCTGTAAAGAATTAAGCATAAGGGGGAAGGGGTATGGGAGAGGTGCGGTCGGAAGAAGCAGCAGAAGCGCCCACACTGTCCCCTATTTTAGAGCCGTCAGTAAACACTGAAGTAAATTCATCGTGAACTGCGGCGTGAGACAAAAATGATGCTTTTAACAGGGCAGCAGGATGGCTAGATTTGGAGAGAGATGTCAGAGCCAAGCAAATGGTAGGAGAGGGAAATAGCCAAGGTGTGTACCCTTCGTCAAAAGAGAAAGGCAGCACCTTTTGAAAAGGGATGTTGAGGAAATTAAAGATGTTATGAACCGTCTTTACCAAATGGCCGAAATGGTAAGTTGCAAGGAGGTACCTCCTGCCCAGAATCGGTGTGTCCAAACAGACGGTATTGGGGTTGAAAACGAAGATAGCACTGTACACATACGATGTATTCTCTTCGAAGAGAGAGTGGCATCACATTAGATTCAACTTCAAGGCTCACCTGGGGGGACGATCGAAAAGCTCCAGTGGAGATACGGATCGCTTCGTTTTGGATGGGATCTAACAGGTGGTAGCAGTGTTGTGGAGGCCTGACCATATATTGCACAGCCATAATCAGTTTCGATCGGATTAGGGCTGCATGCATTTCAATATAAAGGGTTGCGATCAACTTTAAGATTTTGAGGGCCGGAGATGACCTGGCAACGGAGTAAAGGTGCGATGACAAATTGTTTGGGGTGTTTAATAACAGGTACATATGTTAAGCAGGCAGATATATCGATGGAGCCTAGAAATTTGACCTGTGAAGTTACGGGAATGGGCGAACCATATAAGGTGGAGTTGCGCTGGAAGAAGATTGGCAAGTTCTTCGATTCCCTTTTTTTCTTAAAAAGCACTGCTGAGGTTTTGGTGGGAAAAAAATGGAGCCATGGGAGCTAGCCCACTGTGAAATATTTTCAATAGCTAGTTGAGTGCCGTTCGAGAAAGGGCAGCCTGGCACCGGCTATGTATAATACTAAATTATCGACATATAGAGAAAAATTGACAGTCGCTGAGATAAGAGGTAACAATATCATTGAATCCAAGAGCAAATAGTAGTACACTTAAAACACTGCCCTGCGGAACGCCTTCATCCAGAGTAAAGTGGCATGACAGAATGAAGAGCACCGAACCTGGATGTAGATCTGTGATAAGGCATTTAGTAAAAAGAAATTGTCCACGGAAACCAGCGAATAAAAGGTTTGGGGAGGAATCAGTTCTCTCCACCGATGACCAATAATACGACCTTTTCAAAGGTCAAAAAGACACCAAGAACTAATACGCCAGTTGAGAAGAGCTACCAGTGTCATAGTCCCTATTCCCACGCAAAGATTCTGATCAGAGCACGATTTTTGCGGAAACCAAATTGGAAGTTTGAGAAAGCTTGACGGCTCTCTCAGAACAGGGAGAAGGCGGCCCGAAACCATTTTCTCCATTAATTTACAGGAGTGACAGGTCAGAAAGTGGTCTTTGGTTGTCTGCCTTCGGATCTTTTTGGGTTTGGGGATAGGGTACCAAAAGCTGCAAGTCCGATAGATGGAAAAAGAGGATTCGATTCAGATTCTGTTATATAAATCCAGCAAAAATGCTGACCAGAGGATGGATATGACAAGATGATGTATCATGTCTGGTAGGGCGTCTTTGCCTTATTGCCAATGCAGTTTGATGCTGCAAATTATTAAAAAGACGGTTGTGGGTATGATCTTCACTCCTTTCGCTGTTTGAAAAAGTCTGGTAGTGCTGTGTCGGACTGCCCAGTTTGAAAGGCTTCAGTGTAGCGGAATGAGCTCGAATGGCTAGCAAAGCTATAACCTAACGCATCCACTACCACCGCCGGAGCTGAAATCGTATCAGTTATTTCAGGCCCATAACGGAGAGAAGGAAGACTGTGGGTGAAGAGTCATTGGAGCGACGAGATATTTTCGTGTAACTTTCCACACTAAGGAAAGGGGAGTTGTGGAGTAACAGTCAATATGTAAGTTCGAAAATATTATTTTCGTGTTTGGCGATTAATTCGCCTAGATCTCGCTGCGGCAGCTTTAAAATAATCATGTTTGGGGTAGTACGGGCCTTTATTGCCTGTAGGTTTCTGTTGCCTCCTCGGTTGGCTTGTGCACTTTCTTGGACCCTGAGGGTTACCGACCGCCTGTCTGAGAGGCTATGGAATGCAAGCTTCCGCTGCCGAGCAAGATGACTACTTTCTGGAAGAAGCAAAGGCATCATCAACAGTCGGAAATCGTTTATTAAAAGGAGAAAGAGGGATAGCTGTCGCCCACTGATAAAAAGGAGCCTCCGCTCGATCATAACATAGCTGGGTTGAGTTTTTTTTTTTTGCATTGGGCCCCAAGGAGCAAGCTCGTTTGAATGCTATTACGGGCAATGATCGCTGCCGAATAAATAATCAAAGCGGGACCAGGTAAAACGATCCATAGGAATGAGACAAAAGATGTCGATACAAGAAGAAAGAATGTATTACATGTCTAAACGTTCATAAGTTGAGTCACAATGTTAGAGCATCCCAGGAAGGGAGTTAGAGGATCTGTAGATCTTGGACTTGATAATAGTGACAGGAATGCCCCCATAAGGAGTGGCGGAGGTTGAGAAGTCACCTAGTATAACAACCGGAGCAGGAAGCTGTTTAAAAAGATCTGCTAAGTCGACCTTAGTAAATTCACTACCAGACAAGTAGATTGAACGCTGCAAATGGAGTCGATGGATAAATTAATTCTTTGCCGCTACTGCTGCATGAAGTTTTGGTTTGGAGAGGGACTGAGGAGAATAGGGGATAGATTTATGAATGAGTATTCCTGCTCCACCCCTATCATTTATCTCTTTCTATAGAGATTAACGGCGATTTTATATTCAGATGGTTGAAGGAAGTCACGATGACATAGTCGGAGTTCTTGCAAACATATACACTTTGGTGTACATATGTTTATTAGTTGAACAAGTTCTTCGAAATTAGAGTAATATCCACGACAATTCCATTGAAGGAAAGTAGTCATGGTTATATATATATATTATGATGGTGGTCTATTAGAGACAATTATACTATACTTTATATATATATATATATATACTCTATATATATTTTTTTATATAACATATATATATATATATATATATATCTATATATATATAATAACATATATATATATATATATCTTATATAGCAACAACTATATATATATATATACTATATATATATATATATATATATATATATATATATATATATATAAGACTTTACTTTAGGACAGGCGCGTAATTAGAGAACTACAAATCCTAAACTAAAACAAATAACATTTTTGTAAGCAGTGGACAATTTTAGTTCAGAATATGTAATAAAAAAAATAGAAAAGTCTTAAAATAAGATTTTCCTATTTTTAATAATTTTAATAAATACATTACGAGTACGACAACTGCTCCATTTCCGTTTCTGCAATTTAAGGAGCGCCAGAGTTGCCAAAAAATTTTTTTACCATGCTATGGAGAAAATGTTGTTTTTATTTTATTTTTTAGGGACACGAGCCGGGCAGTGGGGACAGCAGAGGGGGACGAAATCCCCGTCGTCTGATAAACCCGAGATACTATTCGTTCCATCTTTTGATTGCGGGTGACATTCAGCAGTTAGAAAAATAAAAATATCAATTTTAGCAACTCAGCTCAACTCTATTAGACCCTGTCATACTCTCGTAATATGTTTATTTTATTAAAAATATGAAAATCACATTTTACAGGCTTTTTCTCAGCTTCTTTTATTACATTTCCTAAGTTAAAATTGTTCATTGATCACAAAAATGTCATTCAGTGTAGCATTTATAGTTCTCAAATTAAATGCATGTTCTAAGTAAAATCTGACCATATATATATATATATATATATATATATATATATATATATATATATATATAATATATATATATATATATATATATATATATATATATATTGCATACTATATACTATATATATATATATATATATATATATATATATATATATATACTCAACACCTAGTGATGGGACGATTATGAAATTTTTGCCGATGACGATGCCGATGACGATTAGAGCAAATTTTGCCGATGACGATGACGATTATTTAAAAAAAACTATTTTCAATTTCTCTCTCTCCCGCTCTCCCTCTCTCCACATATATATATATATATATATATATATATATATATATCTTACTACATATATATATATATATATATATATATTATATAACATATATATATACTTTATATATATATATATATATATATATATATATATAAGGCGGGAGGGTCATGGGTTCCAAACTCCACGAAATTATTTAAGCGATCAAAAATTTTGATTCCTTAAGTCTCAATAATAATAATAATAATAATAATAATAATAATAATCAGAATAATAATGAAAAAAAATATTAATAAAAAAAAAATTTTAAAATAATAAAAAGAATAACATATATTTATAATAATAATAATATTTAAAATAATATATTTATTATAATAATATAATATATAATAATAATAATAATAATAATAATAATAATAATAATAATAATAATAATAATAAATTTATAATATTTATAATAATAATAATATTTATAACCAATAACAATAATAATAATAATAAATAATAATAATAATATGTAATAATATCATAATAATAATAATAATAATTAATGAATATGAAATCTTCTTATAAATATTTTTAATATTATTATAATAAATAATATAATATCTGAAAACTTTAAAAAAAAATTCTGTATCTATCAATATTTGTTATGTAATAAAATAATAATAATGTAATAATAATCATAATAATATATTATTAATAATAATAATAATAATAATAATAATAATAAATGAATACATGTATTTATTAGGAAATGAGGAGACGTGTTTGTGGTCCGTAACGATTTCTTGGGTCAAGTGGCTGTTCGCTCCTCATACATGTATAAAATATTTAGACAGGGACTAAATGTAAGGTTTCAAGTTTGCAGACGATGGCAGCGGTGGCTACCTCAACAGAGGAATAATGATGGATAATATGAAGGAATTTAAAAAGATAAGGAGGGGAGCTGTAATCGTTGATGGGATGAGCAGGTTCGTTCCACATTCTTCAGCTAAATTTTTCTTTCTTCATTCATTCCTCTAAAACAAAATCTTTCTTTCCTCATAATCCATGGTTCGATCGTGCTTATTCTCTGACCATTCAGGCTAGAGACAGTGCCTATCGGGTGTGGAAAAATTCTCGTTCTCCTATCCCTCTCGCTAATTTTCATTCAGCTAGAAATCGTTGCAGGGATACTCTTCGACGAGCAAAGCTGGCCATCAAAGGAAAGTGCGCTAACCTCCATGGTTACTCCCTACTGACCAGACGATACTTTCATCTCTAACCTTCTGTAAATCCCTGCCTTTCCTCCCTCTTATTCGATCTGATCATTGTGTTGCCCTAATTCTCCAACTGAAAAAATTTCTCTTCGGCCCCTCGCTCAGCTATATTCTCTATGTCTCAATACTGGCACTTTCCCTCTCCCTCAGTGTTGGAAGCTCTCCACATGTCCAACCTGTTCCGAAAAAGGAAGCCGCTCCTGATCCTTCTAAACTATCGCCCTATAGCTCACTTGTATTCTATCTAAGATCTTTAGAAATCCATCTCAACACCACTTCTTAGATCGTGAAACTCACTCCGATCATAGTACGACTCTCGTGCACGAGGGGTCTACTGGCGATCTTCTATCTAACGATTTATGGTTTCGCTCTTAAGAACAGGGCGTGGTGGCGCTTGACATATCAAAGCATTTGACCAGTATGTGTAAGAAAGCGTCACTGCTCTCAACTCCCCTCGCTTTGAGTTTCCTCCGTTTCTTTACTTACTTATATCTAGCTTTCTTTCAAATCACTCAATATGGCTGTTGTTGTTGATGGGGCGACTTCTTCCTTTCTTTTCTGTCAATAATTAGTGGTGAAATTTCCTCCAGGGGTTCTGTCTTATCTCCTACTATTCCTGCTTTTCATTAATGATCTTCTCACACACGCCTCTAACTCCTATCCTCGCTGTTCACTGATGACTCGACCCTTGCATTCTTTTGCTCATATCAATTCTCCCACACTTCTGGAATTTAGTATAGTGTAATCTTTCCGATTTATTCTCGCTGATGGATAAAAATAACTTTGTGAAATTCATCTTTTACTTAACTTTACCAAATCTCCTTCTCCAAAAATACCTTCTAACTTTCCACATATTTCTTTCGACGGTTCTGTCGTCTCTCTGTGACAATATAAACATCCTTAACATCTTTATACAAAAAATGTCTTGGAAACCTCACATCACAACAGTTTGCTAGGGCCTCAAGAACCAAGGTTTGTTTTAGACTATGAGACTCACTCCGCTTTTCTCAGTTGCTCCACTATACAAAGGTCTCATCCGCTACTGCTCTCATATCTGGGGAGGGGGCTCTGGTTTCACCCGGCTTTTGGACAGAGAGGGGTCGAGTCGAAACACAAAAAAAGGCTTATAAAGCTGTTCTGTAACTTTCAGTTCGCTGGCCCTCTATCTTTGCGAGGCGATGGTGGTGCTTTATCTCTATCCTACAGGTGGTACCGCAACGGCAAGTGCTCGAGGAGGCACTGCATCACTCAAATGCCACCACCTTTAGGCACCCTTCGTAGCACAGTCAGTCTCAGCATCTGCACACAGTATTGTGTTGACATTGGTAACTCCAGGCTGGCCACAGTTTGTAATGAGGTGCTTCCACTCTTTCCCACCACCTGTTTTTATTGAATTCTCTTCCATCTTCTATTTCCTACTTTAAATTTAATCCTCCTCACTTTAAAGCCCTGCGTCACCTTGCTCATATGCCATGTTAGCACAGAGGGTGAACTTTTGAGTACTACTTACCCTCATGGTCAGGGGGCTCTACCCAGTAATTAGCGTGATGACAACAGTAAAAAAATCCTTGAATGGGCAGATATGTAGCAAATGAGCTGAATCTCCTATTCCCCCATCCAAAACATCATTCAAATTATCCAAGAAAATCCGTACTCTTTTCAACATTGCCCTCAGATGGATCATATGTCACAACCACACAAATTTTGGCCTTTTCAAACTTAAATTTAACCTTTAGACTTCTGGTACTCACACACAAAAATCTACCCTCTATCACAACTCACTCATCAGAATTACCAAGATCTTCTGTCCTCCTCATTCCTTTCCTGGCAACATGACACATTTCACCACACACTCATTTTCACTGTTTCAACATCTTTGTTTTCAGTCTAAAGCTGAAGCAATCAATTGCCCTTTCTAAACCACATCATCACCTCATCTCCTCATTTATTCCTCTGACATTTCATATACAGATACGATTCATACATTTTCGTCCGAAGGATAGAAGGGCGCTTACTGCGATCACGATAACCTTCTCCGAGGCATGCATCAGCATTCCCTGGCAAAAAGATAAGTGGTAGTGGAGCAATAACCTAACACCGCGTCGCTAGAAGTATCGCTTCATTCCACGACACCGGGACGCACGATGTGACAATTTTTCTCCCCACACGTACAGGATAAGGGTTAGGGATGTCTGTAAGATGTTGTCTAGGTGGAATTATTGGATCTCAAGTATCTGTAACATATGATATGTTAATCTGGAAGATGAGAGTGTGGAATATGAACACGCATAACAGAAAGGCAGACCAATAGGCACTGGGCGCTACAAACCATAAGCAAAAATGGGTTACCTCATATATATATATATATATATATATATATACTCTCTTATCTCTTTTATATAACCATATGCTTTATATATATATATACTATATATATCTCATCTTATATATATATATATATATATATAATACGGTATATATATATAAAAATAATTATTATTATTATTATTATTATTATTATTATTATTATTATTATTATTATTATTATTATTATTATTATCATTATTATTATTATTATTACATTATTATTAACTGATATTATTATTATTATTATTATTATTATTATTATTAATGTATTATTATTATTATTATTCTAAATTCTTAATATTTGTTCAATCGGCAAAATAATCGGCGAAATTTGCCATTACTTACTTCACAATAAATTATTTGATGATAAATATTTAATTTTTTCTGATATGAAATTTCTTGTTATTAGGTCAAAATTAAAGAATCCTTCGGAAATATTAAAATTAGATTTAGTTGAAATGAAAAAGATTCTAATAATTGATTTATTTTTATTATTAAACAAAAAAGTTGCACCTTCCCAATTAATGACGTGCTCATTCTGTGATAGATGTCTAAAAATGGCATTTTGGTCATTACCTCTTCTAACCTCACCCTTATGTTGTTCTAATCGGACCTTCAGGGTCTTTAACGTTTCACCGAAATGAATTATTACAAAATCCACAAGGAATTTTGTAAACTCCCCCAGTCTTTTCAAATTTAGTGGTTTTATTATTTATCAAAATTTGTGATAAGGTATCCGGAAAACTGAATACTATAGTGATGTCAAATAGGTGTTTAAACATAAATTTAATGTCAAGTAGTTGAGGTGAGAATGGGATGACTTTAACATTATCATTTAGAAAAGGAATTTGTTCTCTTAATCCCAAATAGCTAGAATAAGCCTGTTTGTACTTCTTATGAATTAAAAATTTTGGATATGCTAAGTTTCTAAATGTACGAAAGATAAAATCAACTTCTTGCTTCAAATATGGAGGATCACAATAATTGAAAGATCTCAAAAACATGTTAAAAATAACATTATTTTTAATGTGAAGAGGATGAGAAGAAAAATAATGGAGCAATTGATTAGTATGTGTTGGCTTGCGATACACTTTAAAAGATAAAGAAGTCCCTGTTTGCATAATTAGAATGTCCAAAAAAGGAATGCATCCATCAACTTGTGTTAAAAAAAAAAATCTGGACGCAAAAGGCCTAACGCGTAGTCGCGAGGGTTAATTTGAAGAAGGAAATCATTAATGGAAAAGGATGTAGGGACAACAGTAATGACATCGTCAACATATCTCTTCCATGAAACAACTTGAGAAAAGAGAGGGGCCTGTGGAAGGAGTCTGGATTCAAAAAATTCCATATAAATATTTGCCATGATCGGACTTAGACTACTGCCCATACTTGCACCAAATATTTGTCGATAAAAGTTATTGTTAAAGGTAAAAACATTTTGAGACATACAAATACGTAGACAATTAATAAAATTGGGAATGGGTATAGGAATCATGTTAGGTAACAAATATTCTGATAAAAATTCCAAAAGATGGGGAATTGGAACATTTGTAAACAAACTAGTAACATCAAAACTAGTTAAGCAATGATTAAAGGGAATAAATCTTCCTATTTTATCAATAAAGTCCATGGCATTTTTTATATGAGTTGATGAGATAGTGCCTATCAAAGGAGAAAGAAAGGAGGCTAGCCACTTATTTAACTTGGAAAAAACATCATTTCTGGCGGATATAATGGGTCTAAGTGGGACACCATCCTTGTGCAGTTTAGGAATACCATACATATATGGTAATGATGGATTGGTGACTGATATTTTTTTAAAGATGTCATTTGGAATCAGGGGTTTAACATACCTATTAAATGAATATAATTGCGAGTTAGAAGGGTCTGAGTTAAGTTTTTCGTAAGTATTTTCATCACTCAACAAAATGTTAATTTTATTTTTATAATCCTCATAATTTAGAATGACAACTCCGGCTCCTTTATCTGCTTTGCGAATAATAATATTTTTGTTTCTTTTTAATGAGGAGATAGCATTTGTAAATCTTCTTGGAAAGGAGGAACAAGAATTGGTAAGTTTTTTAACAATAAGGGGTAATAAATTCTTGTGAGAACTAAAAGAAGATAATATTTTAAGTTGACTAAGAGGTGAAGTGTCCACTGAAAAACCAAGTCCAAAACCAAGCAGCTGAGTTTCAAAAACACTCAATTGATAATCAGAGAGATTGGTAATAATTGAGTCATTGGTAAACTGTGTCCAAGGTGAATCCAAACATAGTTGAAACAGTTTCTGTTGTAAATGTCTTTCATAGTTAAAATTAAACCTTCTTAGATCTTGATTTATTAAAAAAATTCCTCTAATGAAGACATCATTTGGTAAACTTACACGAAGTAAATTATAGTGAAATCTGCAAATTGAGAAAAGATGATTACATTCTTTCTTGATGGTTGATATGCGATTCTTAATTAACATGGAATATAATTTTGGAAAGGGCTCAGAGTTAAAATTAACATATCCTTTAATATTAAAAGACTTTGGTACAACTTTCTCTTTTAAACAGTCTTGTAAAAAAGCAACTGACAATTTTCTCCTGGTCGCCATCTGTTTCTTCCTTTCATATAAGTTAAAATGAAGTTTACTAAAAGGAAAAAGGTTAAAAATATTAAGAAGGGATAAGTTACAAGGCATCGTGGTTTGTAATATGCAAAAATCTTTAGAGAGTTTTAAAACAGCTCAAACTCTTAAAATGTAAAGAAACAATTTAAAACCACTTAAGAACTAAATAGGGAAATCAAAATATTAAAAATTAAACAGTTGTTTACGTTTCGAGACTAAAGTACAATGTCTCCTCTTCAGAACTTAAATGGAAATAAAATTAATTTTGACAAAATAAATAATAAAATTAAAATATGAAATATAAAAAAAGAAAGCAAATTAACAGATGGCAACATAAAATTACTTCACAATAAATTATTTGATGATAAATATTTAATTTTTTCAGATATGAAATTTCTTGTTATTAGGTCAAAATTAAAGAATCCTTCGGAAATATTAAAATTAGATTTAGTTGAAATGAAAAAAGATTCTAATAATTGATTTAGATTTTTATCCTTTGAATTAAACAAAAAAGTTGCACCTTCCCAATTAATGACGTAGCTACATTCGTTAACATACATAGATTATATATATATATATATATATATATAAATATAATAACATATATATATATATACATATATATATACTTTATATATATATATCATATACTATATATATATATATAATAACTATTTATATATATATATATATATATAATAACATATATATATATATATATATATATATAATATATATATATATATATATAATATATATATATATATATATATATATATATATATATATATAACTATATATATATATATGTATATAACTATATATATATAAATACTTTTACAATTGACAATCTTTTAAATATTACTCTTTAAAAATAAATTGATGTTTTAATTTGTTTGGATAATTATTGTAATGTTAACCCATTTATTGATGTAAATGTGTACACTATGATTCTTTAAACGATTTTATATTCTATCGTGTAAGGTATTCTTATCACATCTATTGAAACCTATTGAAAGTTTTTGTCTTTGTTAAAGTCATGTAGAGTTTTCTATATTTAACACCCAACGTTATGGAAACATAATTACCATAAATATACTTTATACAGTTGTTTTGGTTTATTTAGGTTTATTTGAGTTTACTAGATTTAGTTGTTGGAGTGGCAAAATTTTTTGCTAAATTAGAAAGTAACTTAAATGATTGTAAATTAGGTAAAATCTTTTGTAGTGGAAAAATACCTAAAAGGCTACCAAAATAATTGTATTGAGGAATTAATTAATATTTACACTCACTTGTCACTGGAGAAGACCTTGGCGGCACTTCAGAAAATGTATTGTATTAAAATTGTAAAATATTTTATCAGTTAGAAAGAGTTACAAAATTTAGAAGGAATCTATGTTTTATTTCATTAGAAATGTGGATTTTTTGAGAACAGGCCAACAAGAATCTGGCCATTAACAAACCTATTCAAGCTTACAAATTTTTAACATTAGAAAATTTTGTTGGATTAAATTTTATTAAACTTTGTTATATCTTTGGTAGTGAAACACCTTTTATTCAATATATTAGCTTGTGAGGAGCTAATATACCTTTGGTTTTCTAAAGAACTTCAACTTAGATCACGAAAGTTCAGTAGAAAAAAAAGACTAAAGGGTATGGCCATGAATATATATATATATATATATATATATATATATATATATACATATATATATATATATATATATATATATAACTCTATATCTCTCTATATATATATATATATATATATAACACTATACAAGTAACACAATTTCTTTCTGACCAGGGATTTCTGTGAATAATGAGCCGCATTCTTCGAGTAGAAGTTCAATTCTGTATATATATATATATATATATATATATATATATATATATATATATATATATATATATATATATATATATATATGCTGCTGCTATATACTAGGCCTTATACTATACTATATATATATATATATATGCTGCCTCATACTATATATACATATGGTACTATCATCATCATCACCATCACTTAAAGAAAAGTAGTTGAAGAATATGACGCAAGTCGAATCCAGCCCTACCGCCCCCATTTGTTTATCTGCCTTTACCCAGGCAGAGAACTCGTGCAGATCACAGAAAAATCCGCACTAAGTTTCACGGGACCACGGAATGGACCTATTCCCACTGTGGCATCTGCGTCAAATATTGGGGTTCAGCCTCTTGCCTATCTCCACTTTGCTTATGATCTGCACCAAAACTCACATGTCTCTCCTCAGGCATTTTCTTTTGCTGACATCCGCCTTCGGTCTTTCAGCCGGTCGTTCCCAACACACTCACCATTACATCCACTTTGTAATATTCGACCAATCATTCATCCTTTCCACATGCCCAAACCATCTCAACGTACTTTCATTTATTTCACTGCTTCCACATTCACATCAAGCAATTCTCAGTATGTTCATTCTTCATTTTGCTCAAATTCTTCTTCACCACACCTAACACACACACACACACACACACCTAAAAGAGTACATTGTTGTTTGTTGGTTTCTCTGTTGTCGGTTGTTTTTGTTGTTTTTATTGGTTTGGGTGTTTGAAGAGTGATGTTGTGATTGGTGGTTTTGTTTGCTGACTGTTGGATGTTATTTGTTGGTTGTCTCTTGTTGATTGTTGTATGTTGGTTGTTGATTGATTGTTGTTCAACATAAATAGATCTTCAATAAAAGAGAGAGAGAGAGAAGAGAAGGGAAGAGAGAGAGAGAGAGAGAGAGAGAGAAGAGAGAGGAGAAGAGAATGAATCGAAGAAATAAACAGGAGGAAAAATAATTATTAGAGAAATTAGGCAAATAAGTCACATATGAGGAAGGAATATATATATATATATATATATATATATATATATATATATATATATATATATATATATATATATATATATATATATATATATATATATATATATATATATATATATATATATATATATATCTTGATAATTAATCTGTAATAGACGCAGGTCTATATTTAAAGATATTGTTTATCCCCTGGAGGCGACACAAATTACTGTTTATGTTGAGTGGTACGTAATACAAAGTTGTTAGTCTCACCAAAATAGTGTTTATTGCAATTGAGGCATGGAATTTTGTAAATACCGGAATTTTGAATGGGATATAAATCTTTAGGTTTAAGTGCGTGTTTGAGAGTTATAAGGTTAGATTTAGTAGTTTGTATGGAATTAGGTATATATTTTTTAAGTAATTGTGTGTTTACGTTGGGTATGGGTAATATATTTATGTAACTTTTTAAATTTGTATTTGGATTTAGATGTTTGTTTTTGGCGAGTTTGAATGCTTTGTAAATTATTGGTTGAGGGTAATTTAGTTTTTGAACGTGTTGATGTTGTTTTTTTTCTGTTTCTAAGTATATGGTGTCGCATATTCTGAGAGCTCTTAAAAATAAATTGGAAAGGGTGGCAATTTTGGTGGATGTTTCGTGATCTGAATACCAATGTATGTATGAATCTGAAGCAGTTGGTTTTCTATGTATTTGGTAAGTGGGAAAGTTGTTTTGGGACCAGGATATGAGAATGTCAAGAAATGAGATTATGTTATTGTTAGAAATTTCGACAGTGAACTTGATATCATTATGTATATTGTTAATAAAATTTAAAATATGATTTGTGTTATTTTCTTTCGGTATTAAAGCAAAAACGTCGTCCACATATCTAAACCAGATAATTGAATCGAAAAGTGGGTTGGGGAAAATGATGTATTGATCTATCAACAAAATGTATATGTTACTTAATGTGGGGGAGAGATTATATATATATATATATATTATTATATTATACATAACATATATATATATATATACATATATATATAGCAGATATATATATATATATATATAGTGATATATATATATATATATATTATATATAGGTTATTATATTTATGTTAGAAAGAGCAAATATATATATATATATATATAAAAAGCCTCTATATATATATATATATATATATATATATATATATATATATATATATATATATATATATATATATATATATATATATATATATATATATATATATATATATATATATATATATATATATATATAAGAGAGAGAGAGAGAGAGAGAGAGAGAGAGAGAGAGAGTAGAGTCTTATGATAGATGTGGGGAGGGAATGTTCAGAAATCTTGAGAAATATGATAGATCTGGGAATAACATTGGGTAAAGCAGCAAGTTAGGTTTATTAAAAACACAGCCAATGAACTCTCATTGTGGTAAGTGGAGGAGGGTCTTTAAAGTGAATGTTAAACTGAAAACATAGGTATAAGTTGTTTTCGTTTTGTGGAAGTTTGTCTAAGAACCATTAGCCACCTCAACCCAGTTGAAGAAACAAAAATGCACATAGTAAAAGAAAAAACGGAAAATTTTCTTTCTTTCGCTGGATTGGATTCTAGGTTCAAAGATTTACTACTTTTCCTACTCTGAATGAAAGTTTTCCATGCCATAAATAAATTTTCTATTAAACGTCAACAAAATTCAGTAAAAAAACAGCTTATTTTTGTTTTGTTTCAAATAAATGCTAATAAATGATTCAAGAAACATTTTCTTTTTCAAAAACTGTGTCGCAAACTTTAAAATAATTTGTTTATTAGTCATAGAATAAAAATTTCATTCAGCACGTATGAAACTGATGTTTTGGGATATGAGCACCATTGTCATATTGGGATATCTTTGCACAGTGTTGTCATAAATTATTTAAAAAGCAAAAAAAGTACATTTACTTTTATAAATATAACAAAGCCTAAAAGATATTAATTCAAGTTTTATAAACAGCATTGTTAAGTTACCTTAGACCCAATACATTGCTGGTAATCTATGATATTTTTTAGACGCTCCTCTATTCGTTTACGATCGAAAAATTATCTAAATGAGTGTTCTAATATTGGTTAGATAATCTTGACAAAAAGAAAACGTCTAAATATATAAAGAAAAGAAAAGTAAGTATTCATTATTAAATCTTTCAAAGCTAAGAATTATTTACTTAATGGTACTTCATGGTACTTAAAAACCATCACCATCAACTGCAGTTTACAATGCCTCCGTTGGTAGTTGGTACCAAGAATGAAAAGAAAATAATCAACGAATTTTTTACGCAGTTAAATTATTTATCATGCTATTGAGAACTGTTCCTTTTATTATTGTGTTGAATAAAGTTTTGCTCAATAATAATAATAATAATAATAATAATAATAATAATAATAATAATAATAATAATAATAATAATAATAATTTAAAAAGTAGTCAACTTTTATAATTATTATTATTATTATTATTATTATTATTATTATTATTATTATTATTATTATTATTATTATTATTATTATTATTATTATTATTAAAAGCTTATTTTAATAGAACTACTTCCAGTGGCAGTGGTCAGCCTTTGAAATTTTTATTGAATGAGGAAGAGTGGAGAAATGTCGTCGGAAAAACAATTCTTATGAAGTATAACTATTTATTATTTAAATTAAAATTTAATATTACCAATTTTTCTGGTTTCAAATCACTAACAACATTGTTGCATAATATAATAATATATGAAGTTAAATATGTAAATCACTGACATTTTTATTACATTAATTTCCTAATTAATTTTAGAGCAATTAGTCTCCCTCTTCCTCTCCTCTCTCTCTGTCCCCGATCTCCTCTGTTATTTTTAAATGATACTTTGCATAAATTCATTATATCCTCCATTTGTCATTAAATTTATATATATATATATAGCAGAGTTATATATATTATTATATATATATATATATATATATTATACATATATATATATATGAGTTATTACATATATATATATATATATCAAAGAGCAGAATAGAATAGCATATACATATTATTATATTATGATTATTAAGCTACATATTATTATTAAGTTGGTATCATATAGGCCTATTCATATTATTATATATTATTATTATTATTTATATATTATATATATATATTATATTATTATTATATTATATATATTATTATTACATATTATTATTATATATATATATATATTATTATACATATATTATTATTGTTATTATTGTTGTTATTGTTATTTCATATATACATATATATTATTATTATTATTGTTGCTATTGGTTATATTATATTATTATTATATATATATATATTATATTAAATAGCTAAATATATATTTATTAGAAAGTATATATTATATTATTATTATTATATACATATATTATAAAGTTTCATATACATATTACATATACATACATATATTATTATATATTATTATTACATAGTCATATACATATATATATATATTTTACATATATATATATTATTGTTATTATTATATTATTATAGCATATATATATATATATTATTACATATATATATATATATATATATATATATTATATATATTATATATATATATATGATGAGTCAGAGATAGAACGATACATATATATTACATATTATATGAGTTATTAGTTATTATTATTATCATATATATATTATTATATATATTATTACATATATTATTATTACATATATATTATTATTATTAAAGACATATATATTAAGTTATTACATATAAATATAGGCATATATATATTATATATATTATTATTAAATGGTATATATATATATATAATATATATATATATATATATATATATATATATATATATATATATATATATATATATATATATATATATATATATATATATATATATATATATATATATATAAAATAAATTAAAAAGATGGGTAATTTTTTTTTTTTTTTTTTTGAACCAGATATTTAAGTTAGACCCATGTTTAAATATTTATTTTCAAATTTAAAGCTTTGTAAATGTTATAGCATAACGAAAATATAAAAAATGTAAAGAAAAATATTTTTAGCAAATTTTTGAAAAATGCAATTTTCAAAAAAAAAAATTGGGGTAAAATGAGTAATTGGTGTGGGGTAAAATGGGTACTTGTAAATTATGGGACTTAGGATTGTACAGTAGTATTGATATTAATAATGAAAGGTAATATAACTGTTAGAGATATTATAAAATTAATTTGGGTCCAAAATAACATGTGTAAGCTATATTTTTTTACCATTGTTAAAATCAATTTTTTTCTAAAATTATGAATTTTTTTTTTTAATTTTTTAAATCTAAAATCAAGTTATACCCATATTTAAATGTTTTTTTTTTCAAATTTAAACATTCATAAATGTTATGGCATAACAAAAATATAGAAAAATGTAAAAAAAATATTTTTAGAAAAATGAGTGTCAAAAATTGAAATGGGGGAAAACGAGTAATTTGCCTTTGAATAAAAATAAGTAATTGAAAATTATAATAATTACAATTGTACAGTATTATTTATTAATATTTCAAGTATATGAAACTGTTAAAGATGTTAAAAAAATAATTTTGGTATAAATAAACATGTGTAACTTATACCATTTTATTATCCTTCTTGGACAATTGTTTTTTATATAAATATGATTTTTTTTTTCAGTAATAAAAATAATAATAGTAATACTGGATAGGTAGGTAATAATAATAATAATAGAATAATAAAAAAAAACTTGTATACGGTAAGGTACCGTATGTACAGTAGTAATAATACTACGGTACCTAAAAGAATAATAAATAATACAATACCAGTAATAATAATAATAGTAATAATAATAGAATACCTAATAATACCAGTTATAAAATAAAATAATAATATAAATAAAAAAAACACTTGGTATTATTAGGGAAATTTTTTTGAGTTATAGTTGTCATTTATTTAATTTAAATTAAATACAAATATTGAATATAATATTTTTTCTAACAAAAAACTGCATTTGAAGTTTCTAATCACTTAAATTATTAAAGCAAATACTTATATTATAAAATTACTCATTTTACCCCAAATTACCCATTTTACCCCAAAACCAATCACCATTAATATTTTACGAACTAAAAGGAATATGTGCAATTATTTACATCAAAACTCTTACTTTTACACTTTTGTATATGGTATTAGTCAGATTTTAATCCAAACTGAAAATTGGCCGAGATACAGACCTTAGTTTATTTTTGGAGTTTCTGAAAAATTATTTTCTGAACACGGGGGAAATTTTTTTGAGTTATATTTGTCACTTATTTAATTTAAATTAAATACAATTATTAAATATAATCTTTTTTCTAACAAAAAAACCTCAATTGAAGTTCCTAATCACTTCAATTATTAAAAAAACTTATGTTAAAAAATTACCCGTTATACCCCATGATACCCATTTTCCCCCATTTTACGGTATATATATATATATATATATATATATAATATATATATATATATTATATTATTACATAGACATATATATATATATATATATATATATATATTATATATATTATTATATATTATTATATACATATTATTATTATTACATATATATATATTATTATTTAATTATAAATCATATATATATATATATATATGTATATATATAGTTATATATATATATATATTATATATATATATATATATATATATATATATATATATATACATATATATATATATATATTATTAGTGGTTATGTCTACATTCATGAATTTTATAGTGCATGCCTTATATATATATATATATATATATATATATATATATATATAAAGCTAGGTATACAAAGCTCATATTGTATCTATATATATACATGCTATACGCATATGCTATGGCAATTTGCCAAACCATATATATATACATATATATTATTATTATATAGGTTATTATTATTATTATTATTGTTATTAGTTATTATTATTATATATATATTATTATTATATATTATTATTATTATTATTATTATTATTACATTATTATATATACATTATATACATACATATCTGACTTCACATATATTCATATATATATTATTATTATTATTATGTTATTATTATATATATATATATATATATTATTATGAGTTATTATTATATATATATACATATTATTATTATTATTATATTATTATATTATATATATATATATATATATATTTATATATATATATATATATATATATATATATTATATATATATATAGATATTCTTATACATATATTGTTATATATATATATATATATTATTATTATTATTATTATATATTATTATTACTATATATATATATATATATAGTGAAGTAATGCAACAATTAAACTAATAAACAAAATACCCAACTGGAAAAAAAATTATGGTAAGTGACAGCATAATATTTTTTATTGGAAAGAAAATTTGTTATATATATATATATATATATATATATATATATATATATATATATATATATATATATATATATATATATATATATATATATATATATATATATATATATATATGACAGTGTGAAAAAAAGTATTTTTTTGAAAATGAAATCAGCATACACTAGTAATTTGTAGGTTTGGCAAGAAAGTAAGGGATGGCAGTACCTTTGAGCCTCCTAAATTGATATGCAGTGACTACCAAAGGCCTTATAATATGGAATACAAGCAATTTACAAATCTTCTTACATAAGTGCAAAGTGTTGTAACTTACTATTTATTTGTGAACTAACTCTTTTTATTTCATCTAATCCAGGTCAGTATTGTGGATTTAATAAGTATAAAACTAATGCAAATTAATAAACGCTTTGTCATTTGTATTGATAATTAATTAATTAATTATAGTTTTGCAAAGTAATAAAAATGACAGAAAAAAAGAAGCCAGTACAATATTAATATTTTCAATTTTCGGCCAAATTGACCAATTGGCATAATGATTAACAAAATTGAAGGTTCTCAACTTCCATTTATGAGACATATTTTATCTCGACTCCTTTATAGTAAAGAAAGAGAAAAAGAACATTAGCTGAAGCAGCTTCAAATACTACTGATGAACTCTTGAGACTCTGGGAGAATTCTAGTGTACCAATAATAAAGTAACTAACAATGCATACAGAACGAACATAGTACGTATATATGGTTCTAGAAAAAATAGACGTTAGTCAAATACAAGTCGAGAAATTGTTCAAACTCCTCCCACTTTTCGAAACATTACGCAATACCTATGATTCTTGTTTGGTTCGTTTTCGAAACATTACGCAATACCTATGATTCTTGTTTGGTTTCGTTTTCGAAACATTAAGCTATACATCTGATTCTTGTTTGACACAGGGTCAACATAACAAATTTATTAAAAACATTTTATGTTTTTGCTAATGTCTTTGTTTTATAACAACTCTAAAAACTTTTATTTTTATTTTTATTCCTTTAAAACTTTTTGTTTTTGTTTTTAAAAAAACTTAATTTTTAATTTTATTTCGTTAAAACTTTTTGTTTTTACTAAAAATTTTATTCTTTTTATTTTTATAACGTAAAAATTTGTGTTTTTACATACCCAAAAGCTGTAAATCAGTAAATCAACCCATCCACCCTACTCTCCTCATCGTCTCCTACCCTTCCATGATCTATCAATCTATCGATCTATTGATTCAAGTCACATTTCGTGTATCATTTTGGATAAACATAACATAAAACAAGTTCTTTATACACTGATCAACGAATATATGCTAACATAACAAAGTTTTCACATTGATAAACTAACATAGCATCATCCGGTCTAATATAATGTACAAAAACAAACCTAACACATCTCAAACCTCAATAAGGGATAAAATTAACAAAGTTCCACACTTAACAACAGTAAAGTAATTCAACATATGTCGGGAAAACGTAACCTATTCCCATACTTTTGTCAAAGGCTATATCTTAACATAGTTAAATGTTAATTTTAGATTAACATGGTAATATTTAACAAAAATATATCATAACCTTGTCTAATTATCATACCGATCAACGAATATAGGCTAACGTAACATAGTTTTCACATTAATAAAGCTGAATCATCTGAACTAAGAATATAATCCACACCGATAAACCTAACACACCTTAAACATGAATAAATTGTTAACGTTAACAAAGTTTCACACTTTACAACAGAGTAACTAACATAACATACAAAACGTAATCCTGGTCTTCAGTCACTTTCAAGCATATCTCTAAATAAAACACACTTTACATTACCACGGTGATATTTAACAAATATTTATCATAACATTGGCCAATTATTATACTGACCATGAACATACGCTAACATAATAAAAGTTTTCTTTCTACATCAATATGCCACATAGCATTACCCGAACTAAGAAAATAATGTACAACGACAACCCTAACACAACCCTATAAATAAACTGTCAACATTAACAAAGTTCCACACTTAACACCAGCCTCGTAAAGATATCAACAACAAGCGTAGAGATGCGTGGCGATGTCATCGTACCAGCACAGCGAAAAATGTCCTACTGAAGAAAATAGTGTATAAACAATCCTTAAAGGTAATGGGATTCTTTCTTTCAACCAATCATAAGAACGTAAACAAGGATATAACACACGAACGAACCATAACGGTTCAAAAGTCTATACAATATGACATGTAAAACTTTGTTTAAACATGAAATCAGATCATATATTTGTATTTTCACATCTATGACTTACGAGCAATTGTTTCATGTATGTATTTGTATTTCCTGTTTCACTAGAGTTATCAGATACAATTCGAGAATTTGCTCAAACTCCTCCCACTTTTCGAATTACGCAATACCATTGATTCCTGTTTTGTTAACAACGTTTCACACTTAACAACAGTAGAGTAACTAACATAACATGCAAAATCGTAACCTACCTATACCTTTCGGGCATACCTTCTGATCATAACAATGTGTTAATTTTGCATTATAACAGGTAATATTTACCAAAAAGTTACTTCAACATTAGCTAATATCATACTAATCAACGAATATACGCTAACGTAATAAAGTTTTCACATCAATAAAGCTAACATAGCATAACCCGAGCTAAGAAAATAGTGTACAACGACAAACCTAACACAGCTTACGCACTAATAAACTGTTAACATTAACAAAAGTCCCGCACTTAACATCGGTAAAGTAACTAACAATGCATACAAAATGTAACCTATTCATACTTTTTTCCAAGCACATCTCTAACATATTAACGTTAATTTTACATTGACACAGTAATATTTAACAAAAATTTATCACATCCTTATCTAATTATCATACAGAACAACGAATATACGCTAACGTAACACTTTTTTACATTAAACATAGTAAAATTTAACAAAAAATTCATCATAACCATAACTAAATATCATAATCCCCACGAATAATTGCAAACATAACAAAGTTTTATCCAAACACAACATAAAAAATAACAAAGTTTTATCCATACATAACATAAAAACAAGTTCTTTGAATAAAATATCATAATAAAATGTAATAGTTTACTGATTTTAAAGCTGTTAACAGCAGTAAAGTAACTAACATTGCATACAGAACGTAACATATTCACGCTTTTTCAAACGTATCTGTAACATATCATAGGTATTTTTACCTTAACATAGTAATATTTAACAAACATTTATCATAACCGTACCTATTTATCATACATACCTACGAATATATGCTAACATAACAATGTTTTCACATTAATAAAGCTAACATAGCAACATATGAACTAAGAAAATAATGTACAATGACAAACTTAACACAACTTACGCACTAATAAACAGTTAACATTAACAAAATTCCACACTTAACACTAGTAAAGTAACCAACACTGCATACAAAACGTAACCTATTCATGCTTTTTCCAAGCATATCTCTAACATATTAACGTTAATTTTACATTAACACAGTAATATTTAACAAAAAATTTATAATAACCTTGTCTAATTATCATACAGACCAACGAATAACTGTAAACATAACAAAGCTTTATCCAAACATACAAAAGTAAAGTTCTCTCAATAAAAATATCATAGTAAACATAGTAAATCAGTAAAATAATAAGTAAAGCAGTAAATCAGTAATCACAATTGGATTCATTTCGATCTTTGCTGATTCAATGTATCGGCAATACTCTCGACCAGGCACAAAAAGTCGTTTTATATACCAATCATACACGTAACAAAGTTTTTTATTATTATTGAAAGCAACATATTCCGGACTGAAGGTAATGAGGCTAACACGCTTATCTTGTCAACAGTAAAAAGTACATAACAGGTGCATCTACCATACTTTTTCAAACATCTTCTAACACGTTAATCTTACATAACATGTAATATTTAACAAAGTTTAAAACAAATTAACATCACATGGGCAGTTTAAATATATTGCCAGTTTTTATTATCATCCGTATTTAAAATATGTAACATCGTCTAAATACTCAACGACACCGCTTAACCAACACAAACATAAAAAATGTTCTTTAGTACACTACTTAGTTATGCTTAATCAACAATGATGAAGATCAATGCGCAACATATCATACGGCAACCGCTATAATGTAAATAAATGCGCCGCGTCAGTGTCTCCCCGCTTATCAGCAGTAAAACTGCAATGCATAACATAATAGCTAAATAGGGCGCCTCAGTTAATCAAATTTTTTTAATAAAGTGATCATCTAACAGAAAGATAAATAACATCTAAACGATTCGACACCACTCCGTGCGTCATCTATAACACTTGACCTATGAATAAACGCAGAATATCAATGGGCTTAGGCTGGTTTCCTCGTCAGCGACGAAGTCACGTTTCTAATTATCAGTTAACAGTATATAAAAATCATCATTTTCTCTGTGTCAAAGGTTTTTCACATTGTCAGGCTTAATGCGACAGGGCTCTAACTCAAAGAGTTTCAATAAAAAGTAATGAAACAACATTAGCAGGCTCTGAGAAAACCTACTTCTTTGCCAATTTTCTGAGAGAGGAGACCACCCCGAAGGCAAGCGGGGCTTTGGGATGAGGCCTCCGGAAGGCCAGGAGGCCCAAAGCCCGCTTCACACGCCTTCTTTCGGGGTGATCCCCTCAGGAATCACATCCTTTCAAAGGGGGCATCCCCTGAGTTTTCTCTCGGAATGTAATGTGTTGTTTTAGATACTCTTGGTTAATGAAAACTGTTTATTCGTAAGTTAGGTACGTTATGTTAAATATTAATATGACAATGTGAAAATAACTGATTTTTTAGAGAAATGATGAGCTGTGTATATATTTATCGTGTTAACTGATTTGATGCTGTTGTAACTGAGCCTAGGTTTAAGTTTCGTTTGAGTGGCCAGTTAGCCCCAGAAATTTGATAATGTCTACGCTTATTCATAGGTCAAATGATGTTATACTGCAACGAATGACACTTCTTTGATGAAGATAGGGTCAATTCATAGTTCAAGATGTTGGTATCTTTGGTAGATTGGTCACTTTGTTAAGGGATTTTGTTAGATACTACGGCTTTACCTGTTGCTGATATGCGTGAAAAGTGGGAACATATCGAGTATTGTATGACCTGTTAGCTACTTTACCTTTGATAAGTAGGGAATTTTCATGATGTTAGCTGATTATTCATACGCGAGGTATGTTAGGTTTGCGTTTGCATTTTGTACATTATATTCTTAGTTGCCGATATGATATGTTAGCTTTATTGATGCTAAAACTTTGTTGGTTAAGCATATATTCGTAGGTTAGTATATAAAGAACTTATTTTTATGTTGTGTTTGGTTAAAACTTTGTTATGTTTGCAATTATTCGTTGGGATTATGATATTTAGAAGATGTTATGATGAATTTTTTGTTAAATATTACGAGTTGATGTAAAAATTTGCCGCTGCTGGGCAATATATATTCGCCGGTAAAGGATGATTAGACTAAGTTATGTTAAACCTTAAAGAATATTACGTGATGCTAATGTACCAACATTGATATGTTAGAGATATTTTTGTGTGAGTAGGTTACGTTTTGTATGAAGTGTTATAGGTACTTTACTGTTGTTAAGTGCGGAAGTTTGTTAATGTTAGTAGTTTATTCGTACGTATGGTGTGTTAGGATTGTCGTTGTACATTATATTCCTAGTTCAGGTTATGTTAGCTTTATTAATGTAAAAAAAATAATATATATTTTGATGTTATATTTTACAAAAATTTATTTTTGTGTTATGTTTAGTCGAAATGATACCGATTGATTAAAGGACATGAACTAACAGGATCAATAGATCAAGGGTTCATGGTGGGAGTGAGCAGGGAGGGGTTGGATGGTTTGATTTACTGATTTACTGATTTGACTGCTTTTAAAATCAGTAAACTATTACAATTTACTATGATGTTTTATTCAAAAGAACTTATTTTTATGTTATTAGTGTTTGGATAAGCTTGTTGTTGTTGTTGGTTCAGGGCGATAGACAGTTACAGAAATTAACGCTGGTTGCTGAGAGTGAAGAAAGCATTTGACAGGTTGCTGCTTGTATGTAGCCATGTTGGGTGTGGTATTTGCCAGCCAATCGTTTATTAGTGCAGCTAAGTTTCAAACACGTACACAGCTTTTAATTATATGTTAGCATGTTATTTAATGTGAAAATGTTAAGCATAGGTATGTAGATAAATAGGTAATGTTTTGATAATCGCCTAGCAATAATACTATAAGCTGTTGCAATTACCTATGATATAGCCAGATACGTTTGAAAGTGAATATACAGCTTGTATGTAATGTTATTGGTTATCGCCAACAGCTTAAAATCGTAAACTATCATATTTATTGTTGTTTTATTCAAAGAACTTGCTCTTATCAAAGCAGGCGGTTAAAACTTTGCTTATGTTGTGCTTGGCGTGTACTCAGCAGGCTTGCACATTGTGGGGATTATCATGAGAATATGGTGTTATGATGAATTTTTGTTATTTACTATAGCTTAATGTGCAGTTAGCGTTAGTTGAAGGTCGTTGTGCTGCATGATACTGATAGTGATGCGATTACTCTTGCTGGGCAACAAATTAACGCCGCTTGAAAATGCGTCAGGTCACATTTTTGCATGCCTGTTAAGCTGCTTTTGGCCGATTAGCTGGACCATCAACAAGTTGCCGTGTTATTTCGTCGCCAGTACAATCATTTTCTTGTGCTTGCTGCGCTGGCGCAGTTGATGCGAAAAGTCTCTTCATTACGCCAGCGAAGGTTGCTTGATTAAAGTACGCTGCTGGGGTCGTTATGATTAACTTTTGTTAAATAACATGCCATGTAAACAACATTGTTATGTTAGTGTGGCGCTTGAGCAGCGCGATGAGTGGTCGATGATTTCATGCCATACACGTTAGTTGGGCGCAAATCATTGGTACGCGTATTGAGCGGGGCGGCTGCCAGCTCGAATTGTACTGATAATTTGGTGAAAACAGGAAATACAAATACATTACGAAACGAATTGCTCGTGTCGAAGTGTGAAAACGTTAAACATACGATCTGACTACGTTTAAAAACAAAAGCCTTTTACATGTCTTGTTGCGCAGACTGACAGCCCCGTGCAGCCGTTCTTATGACTGAAAGAAGAATCCCATTACCTTTGGGCGATTAGCATACACCATTTTCGACATTGCGCAAAGGGGCAGACATCATCTTCTCAGCCGCTTGTTAAGCCGATATCTATACTGGTGCCGCGTGAACTGCCACGCCGACAGCCGACCCTGGGTGCCGCCGCGTCGTCATTTTCTTAGCGTTCGCCAGCTAGCTTGCTGGAGAAAACCTTGAGCGTTAGTGCAGCGCCCGCTGATCGACAATGCGCTTTCGCGATAACAGCGGTTAGTCACCAGCGCCAACACGTTACAGCAGGGAATAGCCGCCGCTCTTGCATGCCGCGTTGTACTTACCGCGCCAGCCGGGCGTGAAACTTGTTGGTCGCCAATCACGCCGCTTGGCGCAGTGCGCTTTCTGCCGGCGTGGATCATGGGTTTGCCAGATGGCCACGTGAAATGGCATGATATTGATCAGCGTTGATATACTTTGTGTTGGGTTATCAACATGTTAATCTGTATCACGCGTTAGATAGTACAAAAGTGCAGGCTTTCTGATGCTGGCGTTAGCACTTTACCGTTAGCAACTTTGCTTCCACCGCTTGTTTGCGTTTGAGATGCTAGGCTTAGCCAGTACATATTCTAGAATGGATGATGCCATGGTCAATGTGAAAACTTAATATGTGCCAGCATATCTGCTGATCGCAAACAAAGAATCTCAGCCTGTTATCCGTGCCAATTTAGCCTCGAACCAATGGATGGCCGGTGATCATGGAAAGGGTAGAGATAATGCGGATGCCTGCCGGCTGCTTGGGTGGGAACACGTCTTTTTGCCGTTAGGTAATAGCAATGTGTTTTTGCAAAACGTAAAGTTTTGGTGAAATAAATGAGGGACGCAAAACAAAACAAAGCTTTAAAGGAATAAAAATAAAATCGTGCTTAGAGCCAGTTGCAAACGTTAATATTAGCAAAACATGCTTTAATTTAGCTAGTTGATCCCGTCAAACAGCAGCGAATCAGATCTATATTTGGTCGCTCGGTAAATCAGTAACCGAAACGACGAATCATAAAAGGTTGTGTGCTGAAAATCTCCACCAAACAAGTTAATCGCAGGTTGCGTAATGAGTGGGAGGAAGTTTTAATTGTTTCTTTCGATCTCGTGTATTCGATGTACTCTATGAAACAGAAAGATGTTTGTGGCGAGCAGTTAAGTTACTTTGGGTAAAGAACTGATGTTAGTCATTATCGATCATATAAATGTTAGGTTTAAATATGCCAGCAGTAGCTCTAGTTCAGATAAGATAAAGTTGCGCTTAGATGTGAAATTCAAAGATATATTGGCAGTAAGGCTGTGTGATAATTTCTGGGGTCGTCACTATAATGTGGAGAATGTGCTTGAAAAAGTACGAACAAAGTAACGTCGCCACGCGCTTTCACAAAGGTATGGCACTGTTAGTTTGATAGCGCACACAGTACTGCATCAGGCCAATTTAGCTGATACGCGGCCGTCTTTGCTGGTTCGTTTCATAAAAATGGTTTTTCAAAAATATAAACATATGACTGTGGCCTTGAAAGTAAAACGTGCCTTAAAAGAAATAAAGCCACTGAAAGTTTTTTTTTTTAAAAACTGTGTTTTCATCGTACTGTGCCATTAAAAGTTTAAACAAAGCCTAAGAATAAAGTTAATAGCGCAAAGCTTTAAAGAAAAATTAAGGCGCAGGCTACTGCCAGCTATTGAAATTTGTTGATGCCAAAGGCTGCCATTCGTGCTTGCTGTGCGTTAGGCTGATGTTACATGCCAGTAGCCCACAGTTAGCCGACGAAAGCTAGTTGCGTTCGCATATACTCCGAGAGCCGTTATAAAGAACATAGTTTTTTGTTATAATTTATCCGTGGTCGATAAATGAAATATGATCGGTGTCAACAAGATCAATAGATCAATATCAATACCTCTGGGTCAGACATCACTAATGATTGGTTGGGTGGTATTTATCCAGTGATTTATCGTTTAGGTATGTAAATCATCCTTTACGTTATAAACATAAAGAGAATAAAATTTTTAGTAAAGCTTTAAAGAGTCATTAAAATTAAAAACAAAACAAAAACTAAAAAAGTTTAAAGAAATAAATTCTTCAGCAATAGCCAAGTTTAAAAACAAAGCTTTGCAAAGAAATAAAGTTGTGTCAGTCGTTTTGCAAACAAAAGAAAGATGTGAAAGGGCGGGTCCAGCCTCTATATGGGCTACAGTTGCTTCACCAGTTGCTGAACTTCACACGCCAGCTGCCATTCGTGTTTGGCGCGCCAGTTTTCGGCGGCGTTGTTTGCTCCGATTCATGATATGCCAGCTTTGCGCGTCGTGGCACCGCTGATCAGCGTTTGGCGCCCATTGTGTCACGTTTTTGCAGCGTAACGGTACACTGTGTTGCCAATGCCGACAGCTAGCGACAGGCGCTGAGCGCCTCGACGGATTACATTGTCAAGACCCAGGTTACATATTTGTTGATGTAATGCCGCGCGCAGCTGTTGGTTCAGCATGACAGCGTACAGACACCCTTTGAATGTTATGTTCGTGCAAAATACCCATGATGAACATAGTAACATTTAACAAAAATTTATCACAATCTTGTGTAATTATCATACTGACCAACGAAAATACGCTAACGCAGCAAAGATTTCACATCAATAAAGCTAACATATCATAACCTGATGTAACAATATAATGTATAACATCAAATCGAACATACCCTATGCTGAATAAATCGCTAACATTAGCAAAGTTCCATACTTAACAACAGTAAAGTAACTACCGTTCGCATACAAAACGTAACCTATTCATATTGCCAAACATATATCTCTAAATATATCATTACTATTTTGTATTAACACTGTGATATTTATCATCACCGTACCTAATTATCATACTGATCAACGAATATATGCCAACGTAAAAAAAGTTTTTGGCTAACAAAGCTAACATATCATAGTCTGAACCAAGAATATAACATACACCGAAAAACCTAACATACCTTAAACACGAATAACAGCTAACATTAACAGTTACTTCAATGGTCAGTGAAGTAACTAGCAAAACATATAGAACGTTGCCTTTCACATCTTTTTTTCTTTTTGTTTTAAAAACTTTTATTTATTTTTAACTTTATTTCTTTAAAACTTTTTGTTTTAAAAAACTTTTAGCTATTTGTAAATTTATTTCTTTAAAACTTTTTAGTTTTGTTTTGTTTTTTAAAAACTTTTAATTTTTAACTATTTCTTTAAAACTTTTTGTTTTTAAAATTTTTTTATTCTTTTTATGTTTATAACGTAAAAAAATTGTTTTTTTACATACCCTAAAACGGTAAATCACTGAATCAGTAAATCAAACCACCCCTACCTCCCCCCTACCCATCCCAACCCTGATCTATTGGGGTATTGATCTATTGATCTATTGATCTATTGATCTATTGATCTGTTGACACCAGTCATATTTCGAGTATCATTTTGGATAAACATAACAAAAAATATGTTCTTTTTTATAATAACCCTCGAATATATGCTGACATAACAAAGTTTCCACATCAATAAAGCTAACATAACATAACCTGATGTAAGAATATAATGTATAACATCAACCCTAACATACCTTAAACACGAATAAACAGCTAACATTAACAAATTTCAATACTTAACAACAGTAAAGTAACTACCAAAACATATAGAACGTTGCCTTTCACATCTTTTTTTCTTTTTGTTTTAAAAACTTTTATTTATTTTTAACTTTATTTCTTTAAAACTTTTTGTTTTAAAAAACTTTTAGCTATTTTTAATTTTATTTCTTTAAAACTTTTTAGTTTTGTTTTTTTTTTAAAAAAAAAAACTTTTATTTTTAACTTTATTTCTTTAAAACTTTTTGTTTTTACTAAAATTTTTATTTTTTTCATTTAAAAAAAAAATTACATTTTTACATAAACTGAAATGAAAACAGTACAACAAAGTTTTCAGCACTAATAAAGCTGTAACATAACATAACCTGATGCAAGAATATAATGTATAACATCAAACCTAACAAAATACCATACTTGGCAACAGGAAAGTAACTGACGTTGCTTACAGACCGTACCATATTCACACTTTTTTCAAACATATCTCTAACATATCACTGTTATTTTACATTAACATAGTAACATTTAACAAAAATTTATCACAACATACTCGCCAACAAATATATGCTGACGTAACAAAGTTTTTCACATCAATAAAGCTAACATATCATATCCTGAACTAGGAATATAACGCACAATGACAAAACCTAACATACCTTATGATCGAATAAATGACTAACATTAACAAAGTTTCATACTTAACAACACTAAAGTAACTAACAATGCATACAGAACGAACATGTACGAAGCTGATGGGGTTCCTGTTTCACTAGAGTTATCAAATACAAGTCGAGAAATTGTTCAAACTCCTCCCACTTTTCGAAACATTACGCAATACCTATGATTCTTGTTTGGTTCGTTTTCGAAACATTACGCAATACCTATGATTCTTGTTTGGTTTCGTTTTCGAAACATTAAGCTATACATCTGATTCTTGTTTGACACAGGGTCAACATAACAAATTTATTAAAAACATTTTATGTTTTTGCTAATGTCTTTGTTTTATAACAACTCTAAAAACTTTTATTTTTATTTTTATTCCTTTAAAACTTTTTGTTTTTGTTTTTTTTAAAAAAAAAAACTTAATTTTTAATTTTATTTCGTTAAAACTTTTTGTTTTTACTAAAAAAATTTTATTCTTTTTATTTTTATAACGTAAAAAATTTGTGTTTTTACATACCCAAAAGCTGTAAATCAGTAAATCAACCCATCCACCCTACTCTTCTCATCGTCTCCTACCCTTCCATGATCTATCAATCTATCAATCTATTGATTCAAGTCACATTTCGTGTATCATTTTGGATAAACATAACATAAAACAAGTTCTTTATACACTGATCAACGAATATATGCTAACATAACAAAGTTTTCACATTGATAAAACTAACATAGCATCATCCGGTCTAAGAATATAATGTACAAAAACAAACCTAACACATCTCAAACCTCAATAAGCGGATAAAATTAACAAAGTTCCACACTTAACAACAGTAAAGTAACTAACATAGCGCTCGAAAACGTAACCTATTCACACTTTTGTCAAGCATATATCTAACATAGCAATGTTAATTTTAGATTAACATGGTAATATTTAACAAATATCATAACCTTGTCTAATTATCATACCGATCAACGAATATAGGCTAACGTAACATAGTTTTCACATTAATAAAGCTGAATCATCTGAACTAAGAATATAATCCACACCGATAAACCTAACACACCTTAAACATGAATAAACTGTTAACGTTAACAAAGTTTCACACTTAACAACAGTAAAGTAGCTAACATAACATAACATACAAAAACGTAACCTATTCACACTTTCTCAAGCATATCTCTAACATAACAATGTTAATTTTACATTAACATGGTGATATTTAACAAATATTTTATCATAACATTGGCCAATTATCATACTGATCAATGAATATACGCTAACATAATAAAGTTTTCACATCAATAAAGCTAACATAGCATAACCCGAACTAAGAAAATAATGTACAACGACAAACCTAACACAACTTACCTATGAATAAACTGTCAACATTAACAAAGTTCCACACTTAACACCAGCCTCGTAAAGATATCAACAACAAGCGTAGAGATGCGTGGCGATGTCATCGTACCAGCACAGCGAAAATGTCCTACAGAAGAAAATAGTGTATAAACAATCCTTAAAGGTAATGGGATTCTTTCTTTCAACCAATCATAAGAACGTAAACAAGGATATAACACACGAACGAACCATAACGGTTCAAAAGTCTATACAATATGACATGTAAAACTTTGTTTAAACATGAAATCAGATCATATATTTGTATTTTCACATCTATGACTTACGAGCAATTCGTTTCATGTATGTATTTGTATTTCCTGTTTCACTAGAGTTATCAGATACAATTCGAGAATTTGCTCAAACTCCTCCCACTTTTCGAAACATTACGCAATACATTGATTCTTGTTTTGTTAACAAAATTCCACACTTAACAACAGTAAAGTAACTAACATAACATACAAAAGCGTAACCTATTCACAGTTTGTCAAGCATATCTTTAACATAACAATGTTAATTTTACATTAACATGGTAATATTTAACAAAAAGTTATCATAACATTTGCTAATTATCATACTAATCAACGAATATACGCTAACGTAATAAAGTTTTCACATCAATAAAGTTAACATAGCATAACCCAAGCTAAGAAAATAGTGTACAACGACAAACCTAACACAGCTTACGCACTAATAAACTGTTAACATTAACAAAAGTCCTGCACTTAACATCGGTAAAGTAACTAACAATGCATACAAAATGTAACCTATTCATACTTTTTTCAAGCATATCTCTAACATATTAACGTTAATTTTACATTGACACAGTAATATTTAACAAAAATTAATCACATCCTTATCTAATTATCATACAGCACAACGAATATACGCTAACGTAACACTTTTTTACATTAAACATAGTAAAAATTAACAAAAAATTCATCATAACCATAACTAAATATCATAATCCCCACGAATAATTGCAAACATAACAAATTTTTATCCAAACACAACATAAAAAATAACAAAGTTTTAACCATACATAACATAAAAACAAGTTCTTTGAATAAAATATCATAATAAAGTGTAATAGTTTACTGATTTTAAAGCTGTTAACAGCAGTAAAGTAACTAACATTGCATACAGAACGTAACATATTCACGCTTTTTCAAACGTATCTGTAACATATCATAGGTATTTTTAGCTTAACATAGTAATATTTAACAAACATTTATCAAAACCGTACCTATTTATCATACATACCTACGAATATATGCTAACATAACAATGTTTTCATTAATAAAGCTAACATAGCAAACATATGAACTAAGAAAATAATGTGTACAATGACAAACTTAACACAACTTACGCACTAATAAACAGTTAACATTAACAAAATTCCACACTTAACACTAGTAAAGTAACCAACATTGCATACAAAACGTAACCTATTCATACTTTTTCAAGCATATCTCTAACATATTAACGTTAATTTTACATTAACACAGTAATATTTAACAAAAATTTATAATAACCTTGTCTAATTATCATACAGACCAACGAATAACTGTAAACATAACAAAGCTTTATCCAAACATAACATAAAAATAAGTTCTTTGAATAAAGCTACATCGCAGTAAACATTTACTGATTTAGTAAAATCGTAACAATAAACAAATGAGTCACACCATGTACCTGATCTGGCTGATCTGTTGACTACGTCGCAAATGAGTATCACTCGACTGGGCAACACAAAATAAGTTTTTTATATGCCTACCATCATAGCTGGACGTAACAAAGTTTTACATTGGGTGTGCTGACATACCTGAACTAGTTATCCATCGTTCTAACAATATACGCAGAATACTACAAGACTTCAACGGGTCGTACATAACACTATACAAAACGTAATCCCACCATATTTTTTCAAACATATCTTCAACATATCAATGTTAAATTCTTTTTCACAACATCGCAATATTTACCAGGTCAACTTCCAGTTCAACGTTGTCGGTAACAAATATCACTTCTAATATTTACCAGCCATACCGACGTGTCTAAATATATCCAACGACACAGAACATAACAACCAAACACAACAGCGTGTCAGTTTTACATCCTGAATATAGCTAATCAACAATGCCGAAGATCAATAAAGCGACATAATATAATGGCAACTGTTATCGTACGCAATGCAACCCACGCCGTTAATTGCTGGTCGTGTCTTCACTATCAGCAAAAGTAGTACAGTGTCGCCTTCATCTTTACAACAAAGGTCAGGGGTGCCCAAGAGCTCCGGTCAAAACTCTAACAGTGAACAATTACCAAAAATACAACATTTGGAACTACTGCCGCGAGGTAACATTCTGACCTATGACAACGTAGACATTACGCTTGGCAACCTGGCCATTACTGGTCACGTTTATCGCCGCCAACACAAAGTTGGTCTTGCAAAACTCATCATTTCAAAGCCAATACTGTCGCAGCCAATACTAACATGGACGCGTCTCTTACATCGCAGTATCTAAAACAATGAGAGCAAAACTCGCTCTTCGCCGTGATTCCTGAGGGGATCACCGTGTAAAGGGCTTTGGGCCCAGCCTTCGGAGGGGTAAGGCCTCATCCCAAAGCCCGCTTACACCCCTTCGGGGTGATCCCCTCTCTCAGGAATTACATCCTTTCAAAGGGGCCTCCCTGAGTTTTCTCTCGAATGTAATGTGTTGTTTTAGATACTTTGGTTAATGAAAAACTGTTTATTCGTAAGTTAGGTAGTACGTTATGTTAAATATTAATATGACAATGTGAAATAACTGATTTTTTTAGAGAAATGATGAGTTTTTGTAAGATATCACTGTTAACTGACGATGCTGTGTTAGAAACGTGAGCCTAGGTTAAGTTTTTGTTGAGTAATGTTAGGTTAGCCCTAGAAATTTGATAATGTCTACGTTTATTCATAGGTCAAATGATGTTATACTCGAAACGAATGACACTTTAACGAAGATAGTGTCAATTCATAGTTCAAGATGTTGGTATCTTTGGTAGATTGGTCACTTTGTTAAGGGATTTGTTAGATGCTAGGGCTTTACCTGTTGCTGATATGCGAAAAAAGGGAACATATCGAGTATTGTATGACCTGTTAGCTACTTTACCTTTGATAAGTAGGGAATTTTCATGATGTTAGCTGATTATTCATACGCGAGGTATGTTAGGTTTGCATTTGTACATTATATTCTTAGTTGCCGATATGATATGTTAGCTTTATTGATGCTAAAACTTTGTTGGTTAAGCATATATTCGTAGGTTAGTATATAAAGAACTTATTTTTATGTTGTGTTTGGTTAAAACTTTGTTATGTTTGCAATTATTCGTTGGGGATTATGATATTTAGACGATGTTATGAAGAATTTTTGTTAAATATTACGAAGTTGATGTAAAAAATTTGTTACGTTGGCAATATATTCGCTGGTAGTATGATGATTAGACTGGGTTATGTTAAATTTTTGTTAAATATTACGATGTTAATGTAAAATTAACATTGATATGTTAGAGATATGTTTGAAAAAGTATGAGTAGGTTACGTTTTGTATGAAGTGTTAGGTACTTTACTGTTGTTAAGTGCGGAAGTTTGTTAATGTTAGTAGTTTATTCGTACGTATGGTGTGTTAGGATTGTCGTTGTACATTATATCCCTAGTTCAGGTTATGTTAGCTTTATTAATGTAAAAAACTTTGTTACGTTAGCATATATTCGATGGTTAGTATATAAAAAACTTATTTTTTGTGTTATGTTTAGTCGAAATGATACTCGACATATGACATGAATCAATAGATCAATAGATCAAAGGTTCATGGTGGGAGGAGCGGGGAGGGGTTGATGGTTTGATTTACTGATTTACTGATTTACTGCTTTAAAATCAGTAGTTTACTGATTTACTATGATTTATTTACTATGATGTTTTATTCAAAGAACTTATTTTTATGTTATGTTTGGAAAAAGCTTTTCACGATAAATGCGAAACGGTTAAACACCAAACGAACGAACGAAGTACAATG
>JABUQX010130603.1:0-35435 GCA_015478945.1 Trachelipus rathkii
GATTGATTATTTCCTTCTTTTATTTATAGTATTAGAAAGGGTATTTTTTTACCCTTTTCAAATAGGGGGATTATATATTTCTGGGGAGGTGTAATTTGGTTGTGGTGAAGTGGGTGCTAGAGACTTCTTATACAAGTTGCTAATTGACTGAAAACACAAATTTATTTCCAGTATGAGGATAAATGTTCTTAAAAATGTTTTAATATATATAGGAGTGGAAAGCGTGGACTCGAAGCTGTTGTGCGAAAAATCAGTATTATATAATGGAATTGAACCATTGATTTATTTTTTATATTACATATTTCTTACAAGCGCATTGCAATTTTTCGTATATAGAGCAGAATGAATTTTATTGCAACTTCAAATGCTTTAAGGTGACAGGCTTCAATCGACGCTTGGCTCAGAAAGTTTTTCAAAAAAACTCAACATAATTAAAATGATTAAAGATGTGTCTTACTCAATGATGTGATGACTGAACGTAGTACTAACAAGGTGAGAGAGATAAATGAGTATAATTAAACCTAATAGCGTCTATTCGTCATATTGAGGATGTAATGATTTAGTCGTATTTGAAATATGGTTAATACTTTGATCATGCAAAGTGCCCTAAAGTCTAGTGGAAATGCTTTAAAAAAAATCGACAATTATTACGTTAGATCCACCTGTCTTATTTGCATTGTGATAGTTTTATCGCATTTTGAGTGCTGGGATATATTCCAATTTTTTTTTATATTAAAATATTGTCTCATTGAGGCTCTATGATAATATAGCCAATTGATTAACTGTGCAATAGTTAAGTCTGTATCCATACAACTGTAAAAATGAACATACAAATAAATTTTAGTAGCTTATTGTGAGTTTATCATATCTTAGAGTTTATTACATAATATTGGGGCACTTGGACATTTTCAATTTAGTTGAAAATCTATTAATAACTTTTCTTCATACTGTGCAGATACAATCAATAGTGTACAATGACAAAGTATATTAATTTCAAAATTTAGAAGTAGTCACTTGCTAGCGATTGTCATTTTGTGATGTTCAACAGCTGAAACTTAAAAATTTGTCAAGCATTCTATAATTATAATATTTCTCATTTATATCATTATTTATTTTAAGTTTGATATAGTATATTATTTTCTTATAGAAATAATTGAGACGTCAGACCATCAAGATTTTTGTTTTGATTAGCTTAATATTTGGAGGTAGTTAACTCTGCACCTATTATGCCTCTGTTACGGCCTTGTAAAGAGGATACTAGAATATATAATATGTATTAGTTATGTAAGATAGTGGGGTATTACTAGCGATAGTATGTTTAGGTAGTGAGAGATGAGTAGGTGTACAGAGTATGTATTAGATTAGTCGGTAGTATAATATTAAGTATATAATAGGGGATATATAGAATAAAAGTATATGTATAGGGTTAGTGTAGATATCAAGAATGATTAAGTGATTATATATAGTAGTAATAAATACGAGATAGAGCACGCAACATTATATCAGTGAATTTACGTAAGTAAGAATAGTATAATAGTGGTATGTTGAAGAAAATGAATGAAGATAATAGATTAAAATAAAATAATAATTAGTATATAATAGAACTAAAGGCTAAATGAATAGATAGGATAGAAAGATAATAATTAAAGATACAATATATAAAATAGTATATATAATTGTAAATCTGTATTATAAGTGTTGAGTAGTAGTAAATATGTAATATAGTAATGATGATATTTAAATCTATATATATCCCCTATAACGCTTACATATCATATATTTAGCATAGTATAATACTATTATTTATATAGTATATAGGGTGTGTTTGTATTCATTATAGCATACGCAATACGGATATATTAAAACTTACGGTACTTTTCTCTGGGGAATATTTTCTTTCTTTTCTTTTACCCTTCTTTTACTTACTTCACTCGAGACACGTAAAAAGAAAGAAAAAAAATCGATAATAAATACATATTCTTATTTAATGTCATCATCTCTGGTGGATTAGTTCACCTGGGGAACTGAAGTAAATATATTATCTCATTGTATTTCTAATGGAGAATGTAGGAAATGGGTATCGGTTATACACTGTATTATTAAACTCTAGTAGAACAATATTTAATCATAACTCAAGTCCGTAAGTTCCTTTGAGTTTTTAGCAACATTACTTCATTATTGGCACTACACAGAGTGCCAATGTCCATCTCCAAAGGATCTTTTCACCTACGCCAATATGAGTCCAGATTCCACGTATGGAAAAAGAGTTACAAGACATTTTGCTTAATCATTTTCGATGAGTATTAATAGTCTACCAATGACGCAAAAAGGTAAATGAGTGACATACGTGTGTGCGGGTTCGAAACTATTTAATAGAAGAAATGAGTATAGATGATAGATGTATAATTCGAGGAGGTGGGATCGCTTGTGTAGAGAGAAAAAGAAGATGATATATTTGAATTCAGAAACCACATACCACAGCACACACACACAGCAGACGCTATTAATCACTCCAAAGTTAATACAATTGAAATAATGAAAATGAGAGTATCTATTATAATATATAATATGTACTTATAGGGACATTAGAGATTGAATAGTAACAAGGATGAGTATGGTTTGATTCGGTAGGCATTATTTGAGAGTTAGGTTACTATTCTATACTAATATATATATAGAATTATTATATATACAGTATAATTGTATGGTTTGTGTTTAGTAGTTTTGTGGTTGTGTGTTGCATAGTGAGTTTAGTAAGTGGGATGTATGGTGAGAGGGTGCTGTGGTTGTAGATGATAATATTAAAAAACTAATATATTTATTTGGATTTAGGCTAAAACATGAACCTATAGCAATATATATATATATATTAGATATATATATTATATATTGTATAGTATGATAAGGTGTATATATATATGTTAATACGGGTATATATAATGTAGTATATCATATTTATATACTATTAGGTATATATCGATTAATGTACTATTATAAGTTATAAATAGGAGTTCTGCTAGTACTATATTATACGCGTTATATGATATATCTATAATATAATAAATAGTAGTAATATATAGTATATATATATATTTATTATATAATTTTAAAATTAATTATAATAATATAAATATAGTAATAAATAATACATAGTGAAAAAATATATATATAAAACATATAACGCATATATTATATAATATATATTAAATGCTAGTAACGTAATATAATTAGTAGTATATAATTAACTTATTGATATAGTATTTGTGTGTTGTGTTGTGTAGTTTGTTATGTTGTGGAGTGTGTTGTTGTTATGTTGTGAACGAATTTATAATAACATTTTGTCAAGCCAGAATACATAAATTTGTTTGTGTGCGATAAAGCAGAATCAAATTAAATACAATAGTTTTGCTTTATATAATTTAATATACGATTACAGATTCTTCAGTCCATTATTATTTATGTTTTCATTTTAATTTATTATTTGAAGAGGACTGTTTTTCTTTTTATACAATGAACTGTTATATCGTTTATTTCGGGCACGTATATTATTAGTAAGGATAATTTAATTGCATCACTAGATATTAAATGGTGTAGGTGTAAGGGGTAGAACCCGCAGGGAATTTGTACAGTTTGTATTTAATATTAGTTATAATAATATATATATAATTAATTATATATATATATAATATATATATTAATATGATTATATTTATCTAAGTATATATGGTAATAGTAATATATATATATTATATATAATATAGAAAATATATTTTATATATAGTTATTACTATATATCTGGATTACGATACCAGAATAGAGCGAACATACCGAGATCGAATAGTCTTTTGTAATAGGTGGGCGATAGCTGATTATATGCCTGATACCGATATCCGATATTTAGCAATTATGATACAAAACAGTAATTAGTATAGCACATTGTGTGCTGCTAGGGCCAACTCGGAAGTTTCATTCCTGTAAAACGAGAAGCACTAGGGGGGATGATGTGAATTTCAATAGTGGTTGGTTGGTGCCAAGAATAGAATTATTTATAAGGTAAGTGAGTAATCTTTCAAGAAAATAATGCAAGATAGCAATCGCGGGGGGGACACTATTAAAGAAAACTTTTTTACCGTTGGTGTTTAATTCAAGGTAAAATATCCATTCGCGATTTTCCAGTATTATTGATAGAAGGCTTAGCGCTAGCTCTTATGTTGTTAAACATCGATTCAATTTACAGAGAAGATTCTTGATCTTATAAATTAGGGAATACTAGAAGAACTAAAAAAGGGAAGAGGAAAGGAGTCGAATATACTGCACTGAAAAGCAAAAATAAAAGAAAACGGCTAATTTAGGACAGGACTCATAAGGTGATAGTGAGAAAAAGCGGTCACGGTTAAGAAAAAGAAAGAATATATTCTATTTTGGAATTTAAATGATAAAAATGCAAAAAATATTAAGTTTCACTAGTATCTGGAGAGCCTGTTCCTTTTTGTCACTAACACCACAACACTAAAAATAGCTGCTGCTATGAATAGGGAGGGGCTGAATATTATTATTTGACTTGCAAGCGCGATAATAATGGATCAGGGCAAGAAGGGAGATGGGAACTAGTGCCCATTTCATGCACGTGACTGAAAGGGATTCTTATGTAGGAGCACTCTCCATGTTGTAGAGCCTCATTCCTCTTTGCAGATTAGCAAATTGAATTATTTGTTCCTTGATGACTGCTCTTCAATTTTTTCGAGGGGTGCTTGGTGATTACGATTAGAAGGAATATATGTAATCAATTTCAGAACGAACTTTTATTACATATGCCAATCCATCTCTTCATCCTTCATGTCATCCATCACACAGGACGCTTGATAACACATGCTGGTGCCGCAATGAGTTAGCTGAAAGGCAGCTTACATTCGATGAATTTTTTTTTGTTGTTTTTTTTGTTCCCGATTTGTTAGCTAAGAGTTATGCTTTAAAATTAGATTCTAGGATGGTCAAGTTATTTTTTTGCAATTAATGTGGGGTTTCAGCTGTAATTATAAAGCTTTATGATAACCTTGTTATTTTTTTTATATTTTTTTACAGTGTCACAAGCACTAGACACGGGCGAAGCCTCATTCCAAGGAGCTTGGATTTTGAACGATACAAAAAATTCACGCAAAATAATTTCAATGTTAAATTTTAGGAAAAACCTTACTTATAAGAGTTCCTAATTTTGAAAGGAAAAGTAAAAAAAGCGTAATTTAGGAGTTAAAATTTCATTGAAAAGGTTTACACTAAGAAATATTTGGTCTAACCCGTACTTAAGATAACGCTCAGATGAGAGACAGGAGTTTGAAACTGATATAAAAATTAAAAATTGAGTAGAAAACAATGAATAATGGAAAGAATTTTAAAAACGAGAGCTTGTAAAAGAAGGAAAGAGGTAAAGCGTGTCAGAAAGACAAGTTCTATGGATTAACAATATTCAAAACAACCATGGTGCGACATCGCAGTAAGTCTTGTTAGGAGGGTCGTAAAGTTGAATGGTCGCGGAGTGGTGGGATTGAAAATTAGATTCCTATCTATAACACTTGCCGCTAACAGGTACTAGTTGATGAGAGAAAAGAATTAAAGGAACGAAAATCGGCGCGCAAAATATAGTAAGTGAACCCTAGAAGATAAGTTGAGACACTGTGTTTATAAGGCAATTTTGGCTTGAGAGCGATCATAGATTCGACCGTTATTCCTAGGTATGAGAAGACCGGGTGAATCAGTAGCTGCGACCAGATTGAGACTTCATAAATAGGGGAAGGAAATGACTTGGTATAGTTGGTAAATGAGAAGAAGAAAAAAGTGCTCGCATCATAAAGACCTACATTGATATTTTGAGAATGGGAGCTATCTATAGAGTGACCTAGTGAGATTGAAGAGGTAATTTGTCGAAGAAACAGTATTTGGTGTTTAAAGGTAAAGCAAAGAAGTGTATATTAGTACAGTAGTAGATGAGAATTAGCAACCGGTCGAAAGCGTTAGAATATTGAAGAGTAGAAGTGTGTTTGGGAGAGATGAAATTTTGGTGAGGGATTTAGAGTGATTTTAAGAATTGTAATTACAAGTGAGACAACCCACTGGAAATTGATTGAGACTCAATCAGTAAATACAGATAGACGTTAGTATAGAAAGTAAAGGAAGAGGAACATCGAGGCTCTTTACCTATGTATGGATGACGAGGGTGATCAGGCTAGGTAGATTTAATGAGAGTGATAAATTAGAAGTGCATCACTAAAAAAGAGCATTAATTGAAAGCAGAGATAAATTAGGGATATACAGACGAAAAATAAAGAAGTTCTTACCATCAACAACAGATCGATATTGAAGCGATTCTAATGAAAAGAAATAAGCAAACATAGTAAGTGCAAAAGATGTAAAGAATGAAACCAAAGAGGTAATAGGGGAGGCTGAGAGAGCGATGAAGGCGTGCATAGGTCGGGGGACCGGTAAGCTTGTTGTAAAGCGCATAACCCTGACGGGCAAGTCTCCCTTAGTTCTAAAGAGAGAATACGACCAGTAGATCTTCGAGCGAGTAAGCTCGTACTGGCGTCGGTAAAAAAGGGAATGAGATTCATGATGGTCTAAGAAGTGAGAGTGAGCAGAAGGGTTTCAAAGAATTTTTTAGAATAGGTGAAAGCGGAAGATAGGCATAGGGGAAGTTAGAGAGTGATCAGAGCGGGCTTGCCTTTTAGGAATAGTTGGACATATGCGCGCTTAACCCTGATGGATAGTGTAGTATTGTGAGAGTAATAAGAGAGTATAGTGTGAAGCGAGGGGCTGGGTCCACGGAAGATATTCCCTTAAAATCGGGAGTAATGCAATCCGGGCCCACCGCTTCCTTAGTTCAAGATTACCAGGAGCATATAGTAGATTGTCGGATCTAAGATGTCATCAAGGTAAAATGACATAGGAGACATGAAGGTTAAAATGAGGAGGAAGAGGACATGGGAGAGGAATCTGTCAATAGGTGAGTTAAATTGAGAAATAGGAGGAGAGAGTTGACCTTGATTGAAGTTGAGTATTGAGCTACGAACATCAGAAAGAAAAAGATGAAGAAAGAGATGATTTACAGAAAATAGTAGAGTTAGAGCTGTATTTTATGGCAAGAGCCAAGAAAATTGACAGTAGGATAAAGAAAGACGTAGCAGGGCACTGTGATCTTTTATGAGAAGTCGGCGTTTGAACTGTAGTGGGCGAAGGACGTTACGTCTTGAGATGATTTTGTAGCTAGGAATGAAAATTAGCAAAGAGTGATAAGAGAACAGAGAAATTTCACCCCGACATGCCAGCTGTCTATGCTGAAAATTCGAGCAGAGATCGAGCCATGGATTTGAATAGGAGAAATAAGAGTTTAGTGCAAAGAAGGAGTGCACTACTCATGGCCCATCACGATACTGCTGCCACTTTTTGGCCAGAAGCTGAAGCGTCTTCAGAGTCAAAGCATTCGACTCCATTTATGAGTTAGACGTAAAGGATAACGCAATGACGACTCTGCGGGCCGCGATCAAAGTGCCACAAAAGGTATGGAGCAGGATAGGACACACGCAATCTCTGAAGAGAAAATATTAAATTAAGATAAGGTGTGTCAGATTTACATGGAGCGAAGGTGGATATTATTTAGAGAGAAGGACTAAGTGGGTTGAAACTGTAGGTTAAGTGTGTTCAATGGAATTTGATATGAGGAACGAGAGGCATGTGTTAGAGTTCTTAAATTATTGCTGTTTCCTGATCGGTGAGAATGAATAGGAATGATCGGGCTTCTCAACCACTAATCAGGTATGAGAAGGAACATCATCCCAGTGAAGTGTTAAGTAATTGAAACGCAGAGAGATAGTGGATCCTAGTAATTATGAGGTAATAGATATAACAGTTGTGAGAAGTTTAAGTAACAAAAAAAGGCAATATACATTAACTTTCGTAGAACTGCATTCAGAGGACCATATATTTTTGAGTGAGAGAAGAAAGAATTTTAAGTACCAGAATCGTAGTGAAGTAGGAAATTGAGATTGCTCAGAGAGACGTGTTAAGGATGGTATTATGTTTAAAGAAAATTATAAAATAAGTTAAAGTTGTGATATATATTAAAGTCGGTTACAGGGAGAATTTTGAAGCAATCTGGTCCTCAGACAGAGAAAAAATAGGTTGAAGAGTTAATCCAGAGAGAGGATATCTCCAGATGGTGATTAGAGTGCAGAATGGGAATGGGTTGGGGAATGGTGCAATATAAAATGGCGGCTGGAAATCTGAGTAATAATATGACCGAACATGAAAAAAAACAACAGAAACAAACAGAAACGAAAGAGAAATAGGAAATGATTTTAGCATAAACTAAATTAAAAACCTGAATTTTTAAATGCCTAGATGCTGGTGCGCTCTATATAACAGAAAACTAATCTTAAAATATGATATACCAGAGAGTTTAATAAACTCGCGCACTCACACACACAATCACGAAATTGCGTACAAAAGGAAAAGAAAAAAATAAATATTGATAATACGAAAAAAGTAAGCTAAATCTGGTATAAATTAGAATATGGCTAATGAATAAGATAAGGTTTAATTTTAGTTCGCAAACTTCATCTCCGTTAACCCTAAAATTTTGGATTTAGAAAATAATAGAGTAGTGCATCAGTAATGAACTCAGTTCCGCTAATTCTACTGATATATATAGCAAATGTTTTAAGATAGATAGATACCTCACGAAAGACTTGTGACTAAGTTATCGCAGTGGTATACAAGGAGGGTTGGTATACAATTGGATAAGAAATGTCTGATAGGTATAACATATGAAAGTTCCTATCAACATACAAGTATACGATAGCAGTATTAGCTCGCGTTAGAAATTTGTTTGATTTAGGTATATCTTAATAATTTATGATATACGAAAAATCTCATATAATATATTATTTTTGGATACTTATAATATGAGTAAGGAATAAATACATTAACGTACAACTGAAAAATTTTTGTTGTTTTTAAGGTTTTTATGTAGGGTTAGTATATATAGATAGAAAATATATTAATAATAAGATGTATGGCGAGATTAAATTGAATAAAATAGTAAGATCGTAGTAAGATAAATATAGAGGTAGTTGTCAGAAAATCTAAATTATTATTATGAATTCTAAAATTTCTTCATTGAATTTTTGTCAATCGAAAAAGTAAGAGAGTATTCGGCGAAGTATGGGCATAGGGTATACGATAACCATAGATATAAGATACCGAGGGGGAAGTAGGCCCCGTAAGTGTCATAGCACACAAATAACTCGGTTCCTCAAATTATTCATGATAAACGGGTTTCGAGAGAGGTAGTAGTGATAGGTCTACGAAACTCTCTTGCTCTCATGATCAGTCGGACGCATTGGAGAGATTCAGAGGAAATTGTTTGAGTCAAACTGGTATAGAAGGTTTACGATATCGGGTTGACTGATTCTAGTGATCTGTCTTCTTCTTAGGAGTGATGGGAAATTCTTTTTCGGATGGAGGCGGCTTGACAGATATTCCAATCCTTTTCTGACTGGGTAAGACATCGTCGTTGACTCTATGAAAATTTCCTTTGGGACTGCGTCTAGTCATAATCATTTTTGGTTATGTCTACTTAATTGTAGGCTTTCTGTAGTTTCTTTAAGACTAGTGACATAGGTAGGAGGAGTTGAATTGTGTATTGGCTACTTTCATTCCTGTCAGATTTGTAATGGCGTTCACTCAGGAGGATTATGGATTTTATCTAAACAAGATATAGGAGCTAAAAACTTTTCATCAATGATCCCGCGTGCACATAGACTCTGCGTCAGGTTCGTTCGATTATGAACAGGCGAAATGATCAATAGGGTCTTTGCGAAGGTAGGATGTTTTGCAAGATCATATTGCTCCCCGTTTGTACTTAAGGTAGTTGGCATCTGTTCATTCTGAATAGTACCAGTGTGAATTAGGGAGATTAATCTTTTGTTGGATGATCTCAAAAATAGTAATAAGCTCTTTAAACTTAACAAAGAGGTTTTTCGCTATTATCGCAGAGTTGCGAAATTATGTTTCGATTCGAAGACTGTATAATCAAGAGATAAAAGGGTGAGAGGTGTGTTTGAGCGCACTCTTACGTTATTATTCTGGCATTGGAATACATTTAAATTTTAGCTATTGAGTGGTGAGGGGGCTCCAGTCTGAACCGTCTCCCATTTGGACAAGGTGAAAGTAAACTAGAGGCAAGAACTAGTGAAATATAACTATTGCGTATCCTCTCTAATAAAGTATTGTTTAAATTTAGGTATAGGAGGTGAATAAATGAGTATGGCGTTATAAGCTCGTTTATCACCTAAAGAGTGCAATCTAGATAAGATATATCGGATGAGACGGAATAGATAGAGGAGAGACGGAGACGAGCTGTTAGAGTGGAATGCCCTCTAAATGAAAAATAGGGGGCGCGCGCATGATGATTGAGGGTGGTTTAATGGGTGTTGAAGAGGGCACAAATTTTTTGTGATGTTAAGGTCAGAATTCGAAGGCTAAACTCGTTTGAAACACATGTGTTCGTTAACAAACTACATTTGATCTGTGAAAGTCCGAATTACATATATAATTGTTATTCTTTAGCATTAATAAGGCACGTCGTTCTGTGACGTGCATAAGATTGATTCTGTGCTCACTGGAAAAGAGGGAGTTTGAATTGAATGGTGGGGACGAGGTGGATTTATGATTGTAGCGCTATAGTTCATTTCACACACTCCTTTATTTAAATGGACTGATGGCTTGCGTAGAGAATTATATGGATAAGCAAAATAAATAAATATAAAATAAAACCAGTGGGATAATATAAAAAGGATAAAAGAATGAATATGAGATTTAACGACTATATATAAAAGGAATCTACGCAAAGTTTCAATAAAACTCTAACAGTTACTATGAGAATAGTGATCGAGGTTGATAAATTTGATTTAGAAAAAAGATAAAATTAAAGATAATAGTAAATGAATGATATAGAGATGAATAACTGAGTTTTCGTGGCAAATGATTTGCAACGTGCAAAATATGGATATAAATATTATTTAAATAAATAGTTGTTTTGGATGTGTAATTGACTAGAAATGAACCTGTCCAATTTGGGAATAATTTTTGAGGTAATTAAGAAAAATCATTCTCCGATAGCCGCATGTTTTGTAAACAAAGACGAAGGTATATAGAATTCGCTGGTGCAGCGATCGGATCGTGAGATGCTAATTAAATACATAGTTATCTAGATTTTGAAGAACACTATTCTTACAATGTACGTATCTACTATGAAAGTGCGTCTTAGTAGTTGAGGAAAAACGTAATGATTGAAAGCGAGAAGAGCGGCATTACTGATAATGAAAATAGTAAAGTATAAAATTCTGGTTTTTTTTGATTTTCACATCATCAATAGAATTACGAGAATGTGACCTAAAAAAACGAAAAATGGACAATATTGAGAAAGATTATAGTTCTAAATAATATGAGTGTACAGTAATATGCATATTAAAAAATATTTCTAGGACTTATTCTAGATGATCATAACATAACTTTCCGTTTCTTTTTTAAAAAGAGTTGGATTTTTGCTCATGAGTATCTACATAATTTGCAATTTTTTTATTGTAAGCTGTGTAACGCTCTTGCTCTTGAGCTGAATAGAGATAGTTGAATGATTGATATGATTGATAGGATAGGCAGCACAGTGAAAGAACACACAAGGCACCACACAGAACCAATCGACGACATATATAGACTATATAGTATAGACATATCATATCGTTAAGTATATAGTTTTAGATGTATAGAAGACGTTATTAAATATATTTATATAGTGAGTATTGATATAAGAGTATAATATGTGGCGTAATGAATTAAAAGTATGGTTAGAATTAATAAATAGATTGAGGAAGTATATAGATATATGAGTGAGTAGCGATAGGTGGGATATAGCGTAGGTATTATTTATATTATTAAGATATATTTTTATTTAAGTGTAATGATCTAGTGAAATAAGAGATAGAAGTTACTAGGTAAAGTACTGGATATGTAGGGAGTCCTGAGAGTATACGCTAAGATATATCGTAGGAAGAGTAGGTTCGTGGTGGTTAATACGTATACAATATAAGTATACTAGTAGTATAAGTAATCATTAAGTGAGAGATAGATATATAGAGGTACGATATGAGTAGGGATAAAAAATGAAGATAGATACTAGGATTATAATATTAAGTATATGGTTATCAAATAAACCTATATATATAGTATATATAGGAAGATATTTCTTCGCATGGGTAGGTAGTTAAGAGTAAGGATGTACATAGTATTATAGTATATAGAGTATATAGTATATAGGTAGATTCTCGAGTGGGTAATAGTATAGTATGAGTGATTAGGGATAATGGAGTTGTGGTAAGAGGAAGTATAGATTGATAACAGTACGAAGGATAGGGGTGATGAAGTTGCGTAATAGATAGGGTAGAATAGTATAGGATAGTAACAAAGAGAAGGGGGTGAGATAACAGTAGCTAGGGAGGCCGCAGGGGGAGTATAGCAAGTGGCGGTAATGAAAATATTAGAATGTATTAGAATTAAGCTAGTATAGTAATAGGGATAGGAGATAATGCATATAATTATAGGCATGAATATTAATGATAATGTGAAATGTTATATAGGAGAGATAGTAGTATTATAGGAGATAGATAATAATTTATTATATATAATATACGGCTATTTATATTAATATATATATATATAGAGTATATATAGATATAGTAATATATAAGGTATTAAAAATCTAATAATATATTTAACGTAGATATGACAGGCGTAAGATGAGATATATATATATAATATATATATATATATGATTGAGATATATTGATGAGAATATGAAAAAACACCAGCTAAAGTATTTTTACCGCGTCTGCGGGAATCGAAATATGGACTCCTAGACAGATTGTACGCTTAATGTTTTATGAACTCACCTAGCACGAAGGCTAAGAGAAGACACGAGCAATACTGGCTTTGTGTCAGAATAGGGAGCCGCGCTCTTTCGGCTCCACATCGGGGGGGGGGAAGACGGGGTGACCTATAGCGACAAAGTTGAATAATAATACAACAAAACGGGTCAAGAATGTAAATATGAGGAATGCAACACTGCCAATATATTATGGGGTGTTTTCATACAAGTTGATTTGCGGAGGTTTATTGCAATTTCTTGTTTATAGTATACTATATAGTATATATATAGAATAAAATATATAGCATATCGGCATGTATATTATATATAGATAATATTATATAAAATATAGATTAGTTATATATATAATTATAGTATAATTTATATTGACTATTCGATTTAAATTTAAATTAAATAGCTATTATTTCTTTAGGTCTTTAATTAAAGTACAAAGTCGTATGTAGACACAGCAGTAATATAATAATACAATATATAGTATAATATAGTATATATATAGTGAATATTAATATAGATTATATATAATTGGTAATATATATAATATATAATATAATTAGGTATATATTAGTATATAAATATAGATAATATATAGTAGTATATTTATAATTGATATTGATATTAATAGTATATTAATATAGGTTGTCACCGATACATTGACGGGCAAGAGCCCTAATTTCAGGAAGGTGATTTACTTTCACACTCCTTTACTCCTAATTTAAGCTTCTTATGTGAGCACAGACTCATACTTTTAAGTGAGAAGGATTAAGTTGAAGAGGAAAAACAGTGAATGGAAGAGAATTCCACGGAAAAAGATGAAGGAAAGAACGAAGCAATGGGACGAACTAGCTGGAAGTTAAACAAGAATAACACAAACTGAGCATATTTGATCGCCTGTAAAACGGGTGACTCGTGAAAGTGGTGGTAGCGATGTGACATGTCTAGAGACTGGCGGTCCAAAGATAAGAGATATAAGGCAACATCGCGGAACCGCAAAATGAAGGGTCAGATGAACTAGAAAGTACGAAGCAGTTTATATGCTTTTGGTCTTTTGATCGACCCCCTATCCCAAAAGTCGGTAAACAAAGATCCATAAGAAGAGTACTCATACAACGTGATAACACCTTTGTTATATTCTGGAGTAACTGAAAGAAAAAAAAAAAGTCGCAGGCTAAAACAGAATCCACAGTTATCTTTGTGGCGCCTAGAAACATTGGTAGAGAAGGTGTTGCCAAGAGCATTATTTTGTTTATGTTTAGGCAAGGATGTTATATATTGAATATATGGAAGCCAGGACCGTGAGAAGAAGATTGATAGTGTGTGGATAGTATTGAAAAGGTATGAATACGAGAGAATTTTGATGTTTAAAGAATATGAATAAATTAAGGTTGAGGCCGAAATCCTATCCAGATCAGCGAGAATAGAATCGGAAGATTAAGACGAGAGCAATTATAGAAGAATTAAAGGGAGCAGAATGAAATGAGTTGTGAAAATGAGGTCAAGTCATCGGCATATAGATGGATAGAGTTAGTGTGCTGTGAGAAAAATGTAATGGAAAGAATTAGGTAATAAAGTAGGAGAAAAGACGAACCCGAGGAACACATTTGCAGAAAATAGAGAAGATTGCTCTATCAACAACATCCGTATAGAGCGATTTGAGAGAAAGCTAAACATAAGAAGCAAAGAAAATGGAAAACAAAGGAGGAGCCTTGGAGGAAGAGTGACACATGCATACGGTGAATGCTTGAATTATGTCAAAGCGCCACACGCAAGTTCCGTAGTTCATAATAGCGGAGAAAACCATAAATCGGATTAATATAGAGTAAGAATTAGCCAGTTGAAATAGATCTTCGAATAACCGTAAGTGCGCGATAGAATGAAGGGGAATGTAGGAATTCTTTCACAATTCTAAGAATGAGGGTGAAGAGGGTTTCAAAGATTTAGAACTAGAAATAAACAAGTGAGAAGCTATAGGGGGCTTTCCTTTTATCTGAATATGGGTTTTGACACTGTGCGTGCTTTCCAACCTGGAAAGTACTAGTATCTAGATAGAGGAATTAGTTAACGAGTTGTGGGGAAGTAGCAGAAACACCTCACTAAAACTGCGCCGGGAGAATCCATCGGCCTCACCTTCACGTTCAATTAATTCAGAGTCTTGCACGATCAAAAATGTAATAGAGGCATAAGGCATAGGACACCTAGAGAGAAAAGAGGGAAAAGGTAGAATCGTCCAGGTTGAGTTAGTAGAAAAGTTAGAGAGCCGAAGAGATGCATTCAGTGGAGAATTAAGAATAGAACATCAGATTAGAATAAGAGAGGAAAAGGCAGATTTGCAGAAGTTGTTAGATCTTTTTGCAAGACGCCAGAAGATTTCGTAGGAAACAAGAGAGTTAGGCACGTTTCATTGATGAAAGCCGTTGCTCGTCGAAGAGTTATCCTGCAACATTTCTAGCTGTAATGAAATTAGCGAGAGTGAAGAGACGAGAATTTTCCCACACAGATTAATGTCACTGAGTGAATGTCATAGAAAAGCCGAATGAACCCATGATTATGAGGATAGAAAGAATTAGTGCGAAAAAGGAATGAACCTCTCATCCAGTCAGAGATACAGCTCCACGTTATTGGCAGAAGCCAAAGCGTCACCAGAAGCAAAGCACATTCCAATTATAGTTGATGTAGAAGCGACGCAAGGCCACCCAATCGGTCCGATCAAAGTGCCTATACTTATAGTCAATATGACTTTAGTATATATATAGTTAAAAATATTATATTATACGTATATAATATTATATATATTAATTAGTATAGGGGGATATATAATAAGTATATATATAATATATAATATATTACAATATTATAAATAATGTATATATATGACTATATATGTTACTTAATAATATATATATATAAAAGTAACATAAATAATGATGGTAATATAGATATGAGATTAATGAGGGCATATAGTATAAGTATGGATATGATTGATAATATGAAGGTAGGTAAAGAGGAGGGAATATATATATAGTAAATAATATATATAGTTATAATAGATGATATCGTTGTAATTAAGATGTTATACTGAGGTGGAGGAGGTACAAAGATACGATTAATGATATAAGGTATTAGACGAAGGGAACATATGATAGAAGGAAGTGGTAAGCGTAGTGAGGATGAAGAGAGAGTATAGAGGGGAAAAGTTTGTGTAGACTATGGATAGAATACTGATAATTATATACATATAGATTGATATATATAAATAGGTATATATATATTAATATAAGGTATATAATTAGATAGTAAAGGACTAAGATATATATAAATAGATATTGTAGTAGTAGTTAGAAGTATGGGAGAGGGTATATTAAAGAGTTGTGATAGGGTATAGGTGAAAGAAATAGGGGGAGTAGGGTAGTATATTGAGTATATAGTAGGGGTATTATTTGTTATGTTGGGTAAGAAGAAGGATATGAGAGAGGTAGATTAAAGTAAGATGATAGGAGATCAATGGAAACGTGTGAAAATAAGAAATATTTGAACTCTCTTGGTTTGACAATTAGAGGAAAAAATATATACCGACTTATTATCTTGGAAGGTGGAAATAAATTTTCTGAGAATTGAGTATATAAGAGGGGACGCAAATAAGAAATATTGCATTTGAAGATAATGAAATGTACGAAGTAGTTGAAGGGTTCAATAATAAATAAGATTAAAAAGTAAATAATAATGGGACTCTGGAAGAATAGGTCTGTGATCGTATATGTTATTAAGTAGAAAGATATAAAAGAAAACTATAAGTCTGATAATAAAAATTTATTTGCTGAAGTTCAAAACGAATGATGGTATTAGTGTGCCAAGAAGTGCTCTTAGGAAAGTGGTGGTTTAACACAAAGACAATAAGCGAGTCGACATTAGTCACTTACGACAAACGAATATACAGCAGTATCAACACACATACATAAGTATATATAAGAGTGTCTATAGAAGAGAAGTAGAGTAATATGTATGTAGGTATTATTATTATTATAGTAGGGTTAGTATATATGTATAATATTGTCTAGTATATACTATATATATATGATATATAATATGTGTTGTAGGTTATAACGATGAATATATATAAGTATAGGGGATACTAGTATCCCATTAAGGTATATATCTAGAATTAAATAGTGTATAGTAATCGGTGGGTTCCACCAATTGGTTTAAGCTGATATTATTTCTGGGGGGGGGGATTAAATGATTCTTTTGTGTGGCTAATTGTACAAAAGTTTTAGTGGTTGGTCTAAGTGATAAAATTCCACTCTAAAAGAGCCTTACGCTCGTTGGGATTGTAGCATTCCGTTTATGTATTTTTATTTTATTTATTTTTTAATGTCCGTAGTAGTGTGAACTCTCATGTCAATCGACACTAGATGTAGTCACTTCCGTTACCTTTCATGTGAGATTATGTATATGATACTTTTGAGTTGATTGTTCAATAGTGTAATGCAATTATAATTGATCTTGAGTCCGTTCTGTTTAGATTGTATCATCTTGTAGTTGCGATGGTCTCATGGGTATGGCTAAATTATGGTGAGATGAATTGTCGCACGAGCTTTGGTTAGTGCCAAGATGTGAAGTGTTCTAAAGCTAAAGAGACACTAGAAGCGACGTGAGTCTATTATAAAATAATTAGCTAAGTTTAGATTTAATTACATTTAGGTTACAAACATTGTTCATGATAATCATTTAATAACATTATCAAATAGATCTTGACATTTAATAGTGAATAATCACAAGAGGATTAATAAAATTCATTGGTAAGTTATATTTTTTGTTTTTTGTTTTTTTTTCCATTTTTTACGGTCTCACTTGAATCAGGGTTAGACAAAGGCCAAATATGCAAAGAATAAAGTGTATTCGCGAGGAAAAGAGGGATTAAAATATTGTAACTGGTAGTTTATTATAGTATAAAGTAAAAATCGATACCCAGCTTTATAATAATAGTAATAAAATGGTGTAAATTATAATAATAATTATTAAGTTGATAGTATTTTGTTTTAGAGTTGTTGTGGACTGCCTTTTCTAGATATTATGATAGATATATATTAATTAGATTTATAATATAAAGTAAAAATGATTAGTAGTAAAGGTACGAGTAATAGTACGGTAGATATAGATTAAGTAACTAGTAATGATATAGAGAGCTATATGATATTTATATTTTAGATTATGTAATTAATAAATAGTAATTATATATTAATATAATACAGTATATATAAGTATATATACGTATATTTTTATTATATATATTAGTATTAGTAGTATAGTATAACTTATAATTTATATAATTATATTATGTTTTATTTGAATAGTTAATAGAATATATAAGTGGTTATTAATTATATTATATATATTAGTATAATATATTATAATATTTTTTTTGGTGGGCAGTCTTAAGGCTGTTAAGTTTTTCTTAGTGGATATTAATATATTAGTTATAACATGTAGTATTATTTATAGTATATATAGTTTATTATATATAATAATGATTTTATTATTAGTATTTTATTTTTATTATTTATTATTATGGTATTATGATAATATTTTATTCAGATTATGTATTATTATTTATTATTTTATTGATCTATAATTATATTAGTTATTATTTATTTATTATTATTGATTTTATATATTATAAGTTAATGTTTGTTTCCTTTATGATTAATGTATATTTATTTTTATATATGTGATATTTTATATTTATTAATATAAGTAGAATATATATAGGAGTGATATATATATATAATATATATGTATAGTTATATATAGTGATATATAGGGTTATTATATATATTGAAGCGTAGATATTAGATACAGGTATATATATGAGTATAGAGATAAGTCTTGAGTTAATATTGGTAGTAAGAGTATATATAAATGGCTGGAGTTATAATTATATTCTATGTAATGATAATTATATAGAATAGTCAATAGAATAAATATATATTAGTAGAGATTATATATAATTATTATATATATATTAATATATTGATAGACTATGTATATATAGTAGATATACTATTATGAGAAGGTATAACATTAGATTAGGTTAGTAATAAGAGAGTAGTGTGATTAGATGTAGGTAAGTAGTGAGTAGATGTAAGTTACTATCGAGTTGATTGTATAGAATATTTCCTAGATGTGTTACTCTGGACCTCTAAAGTGGATGATTTCTGGACATTCCGTCTTCCTCTCTTTCTCTTCTCAGTTTCCTTATGCTTTTGCCTGTGAGATCTAGTTTGAAAGCGTGGGCTCCTGAATCTAGGTAACGTTGAAGGCGGGTGCGGATGGCATTTCTTCCGAGTTTTAGAGGGAAGTGTCTTCGGGTGCTTAGATGCCATCCTCACTCGTTCAATAAGAGGGTAAGGTTTGTATTTCTTATGCTAATAAACTGACACTGTTGCCTCAAGTTGATGTGGAGTAGGGAATGTCGACATATGATCCAGAGCCTTATTCGAAAAAAGGAAGGCCAGCTCTGATACTTCTAAATATCGACCTATAGCTCTGAACCTGTATTCAATCTAAGGATTTGAAGAACCCTTCTCAACTATATTTAATATTAGACCTGCGGATCTCGCATTCTTCTTTCAGACGAAGGCAGTACGGCTATCCGCGCGTTCGGATCTACTGGTTGATAGAACTTTCGCTATCTTATACAGATTTATGGTTTTTCCACTCTTAGGAAATTACGGGGAGACACTTGTGAGATTGGTGGCGTGATTTGGACAATTGCCAATAGCATTTGATCCGGGGTATTGCACGCGGCATTGCATATGATCTTAAGCTCCCCTCTGTTGGAATTGTCTAACTTCCGTTTGCTGTTACTTTAATGTTACTTTTTTCAATCGCTCAATTCAGCTGAGATTGTTGATGGGGCGACCTTTCTTTCTGTCAATTAATTGTGGTGTTTCTAAGGGTTCTGTCTTATCTCCTACTTTATTTACTTTTCATTAATGATCTTGCTGTACTGCATCTAGACTAACTCGTACCTATATGCGATTACTATCGACATCGCTTCATTCTTCAACGATCATATTTCGAATTTGCTCCTTCTTTTAACTTCTAGAATTGCCTATCGTCTTAATTTTCCCGATTCTATTTTCGCTGATCTGATAAGAATTTCCGGTGGGGTCGTCGCAACCTTTTTTTATATTAATTTAATTCTTTAGAAAAGACCTAACTTCTGACAACTCCTCGTCTTAAGATCCACTTCTAAGCTTTTGATCTCTTTCGAGGCTTCTTGAAGAGGTGTTCATCTGGTTGAAGATATAATAAACATCTCTTGGCGTTTGTAAATAAACAGATAAGAAGAATGCTCTATGGTAGAACCTCAACATCTCACAATAGGTGGTTGCTAGGGCAGCCTCGAAGAAACTGTGAAATTGTCAGTTTATTTTAGACTGCGAGACTTTTTTTCTCCAGTTGGGCTCAGTTTATACAGGGTCTCATGCCCTTGTATGATATGCTGTCATATTGGGGGACTAGGTTTACCGCAGCTTTTGTGATAGGGATCGAGTCAAAGGCTAACTGATAAAAGACTTATAAAACTGCTCGCTGTACTTCTGAGTGGTCACTTAAGTGACCTCTATCTTTATAGCGGCGCGATGTTGTGCTTATCTGGCTTTTCTATAGGCTACCGTAATGGGCGTGCTCGAGGGAATTTCCACTCGCGTACCACCACTTTACGACGACTCGTAGCACAAAGGGGTGCTGTTGGCACATGAGTTTTTGTGTTGATTATTTCGAGCACTCTGAGACTAGTTCGCTGCTGCGCTCTTCTTTCACTGCCACATCTGTCTGTGGAATTTCATTCTCTTTCTGTTTTCCCTACTCATTTTAATGCTCCTTCAATTTAAAGCCCGTTCATGTTTGACTCATCTGCGTATTTGCGTTAGTTTAAATTTTGTTGAGTGTAACAAGTCTACTTGAATAGGCTTTGCCGCGTAGCGGTGCATGATAAATGTAAAGTATATAAGTATAGGTAGATATAATAGTAGGGCTATGAGAGAAAGTAAGCGTATATAGCGAATTATGATGAGATATAAAGATAATGATGAGCTATGATATTTTATACAATAAGTATATTTTGATATTATAAAACTAGAATATATATATTAAGAGATGATATTTTATAGGTATATATAGATTAACTAGATTAAGGTAGAGATCAGTATAGTATTTAGTATTAGGTATAGGGAGGGGTAATTTATATACTATGATAAGATATATGGGTAAATAGAGTTATAGTACTCTAAGCGTATAGGGTGATTTTAGTATATATATATGATTTAGTGGGTAGGGGGTATATAGATAATAGGTATATGATAGATTAGTATGTAATTGTGATAAGTCGCAACCTTATATGCAACAGTCTTCTCCGATGATAATAAGTGGAATGTTTTTTTATAGGGAATGAATGAAATAATATATATAGACAGGGTTGTATAATAATAATATATATATTATAGATATGATGTAATTATTATAGTATAGTATATATTAAGTAGGACTAGTATAATATATATAAGACGTATAATATATATAATGTAATAGAATATTTTATAATAGGTAGGTATATTATTATACACTTATATGTAAAATATAGGCAAGAATTAATGTAGTAAGTTATGGATATAAGTATATACTATATGTAATTAAAGGTTGAAAGTAGACAGAGGATGTGTATGTAGTTTAACTATTGGGGAATAGTATGTAGGGGTAGTATAGAGTAATGCACTAATACTAGGTAGCGTAAGACAAGTAGGGTTTTAAGTCAAGGCTGGTAGGAACAGTGGGGGAGGGGATGTAGGCGTTGTGAAACCTACTCTGAAGATTAATTTAAAGGCTATGCAAGAGTTTTTTGTATGAAGAACTGACGCAGATCGAGGAGTATCGTTAAAAGATTTTATTGTTATAATGAATAAAAAAATTATAGATATCAAGAATGTGACAAAAAAATAGAAGTCTTTTGCGAAAGGTGAATGACTGGCATAAGGTTTTGAAGATAGAATTTTGACATTTTAGTACATTGTGACAGATGATGATGATTGGTTGACAACAGCGAATGTAAGGGAAAAATTTTTAAAGTGGGTGTAAATAGCGTTTTGAAAATACAGTATATGACATGATAATTGGAGACTGTGCTTAAAGTCCAGGGGGCCATTGGCACTGTTAATAATAGTTGGGCATCTTGTAGATAATATATTTAAAAATATATAAAACACATAACTTTTGAATTTTATTATGTATTATTGATTGTTTATTATGTTATATTATTAAAATTACAAACAAAGAGCGAACAATATATTATAAAATCTATACATTTGTTATATTTAGCAACTCGAGTCGAAGCTAGAAAGTTAGTAGCAAAGTTAACTATTTTCTTTATAATTGCTACATATTATTGAGGTCATATACGGAGTATTGAGCTACAAATGTTATTGCAATAAGATTTTGTAGATGCATATTGTAGTTTTGCAGTTCAATTTTGGATTTCTTATGTCAATTTGAGAGAGAGAGTCTCCAGCTGCTTATGACCATTTCTATGGCTATAATATAATGCATTGTGAGATTGAGTTTTCTATAGCATTCGAAACGTGTGTCGTCGATATGTCTTCGCTTTAAAAGCTAGTGATTATTCTGTTCTTGTGAATAACAAGTTTAGTGTAAAGTTCTCTTTACTTTCCAGATTCTGAGTGAACACCTTTTCAAAATTTAGTGTTAGATTTTTATTAATATATCTCATCTTCTATTAATTCTCTTTTGGCGTCTATTGTTCTTGCACGATGATGCTTAGCAAATTTCCTTACAGCTTGTGTTCCTATTGCTCTTCGATTATATTAAAGTGTGTTTCGTATACGAGATTTAAGAAGCGAGTAGCCGTCTTGGCGATTTAATTTGTCCTGTTATTTTTGATGCTCTAATGTTTGTTTTAGTATTAGTCAACGGGTATAATTGTACTATTCATATAAAGAGTTCAACTTAAATTTTTTTCTTTGCCAGTTATTGTATCAGATGGCGCAGATATCCTATACATTAGTAGGTCATATCACGTATAGCTTGCAGTCTTATTCTTTGAGATTAAGGTTCTTGTATTCATGTCTTTTCTGAATATTTTCTCTAAGTTCAAATTAGTAATTTCTTCTAAACATGTGATTTTTGTTTTTGTTTTTTTTTGTTTTTTTTGGTTGTTTTTTTTTTGTTTTGTTTTTTATTTTTTGTTTTTTGTTTTGTAGTGTTATTTGTTTTTTTTTTTTTTTTCGAAGCAGGTGAGGTGTAGCTTAAAGAGGCGCAGGTGTGGTGTGTTTCGCGGGGGCGATGTAGGAGTGACGGTAGGGGCAGCCAGACTGGTGAGTGGGATGGAAGACCGAGGGAGTGGGAGGTGGGACAGGAGCAGACGGAACGGAGGGCTGGTAGGGGGAGGAGAGACGGAAGCTGACGACGGAGAGGGTACGAATGGGGAGCGGATGGGGCTCGTCGGCGCTGCGGCGGACAAATCAGGAGAGGAGAGAAGAGAAGGAGTAAACGGAAGGACGGCGAAGATCTGGAGAGGCATAGAGGTTGAGGCGCAGAGGCGGAAGCGAGAAGACGATGTGTGGGAGAGGTGGATTCCAAAATAGCGAGACGAAGGGACGAGAGAGAGCTGCGGAGCGAGGGGGCTGGGGGAAACAGTGTGATCGCCGAGGTTGAGGACGAGTGGGGGAGGCAGGTGAGTGGAGTGGGAAGGGAAGGGAGTATAGTGACGGGAAGAGTGTAATAAGAGGAGGGGGGGGGGAGCCGGAGTGAAATGAGAGCTTCGCGACATTCTTCAAAAGCGCGGCGGGGGAGGCGGGACGCCGTGGAGTGAGCGGACCTAGGGCGGCGGACTGGTAGGAGAGCGGGTATGAGTGGGGAGCGTCATGCGGAGAGGCTGTCGCACGAGGGTTGAGAGAGGGGGCAAATGGTAACAGGCAGGGGGACGAAGCGCGGTGGAGGATGTCGCGTGGGAGGGTGAGTAGCAGGGTAGGGTCGAGCGCGCCGGGGCAGGGCTGGGCGGGTGGTGGGCGGGGAAACGTAAGACGGAGACAGTTTATCTTTGGGGACAGGTTCAATAAAAAGATTTACAAAGCGAAATTTAAATAATATGTGGGGTCATAATCATTGATATGGTTTCTTTCATTGAAAAGAGGTGGATTAGTCTGGGTCCTAGTCCTTTGCATAAGGTAATTTTGTGGTCACATTTCTTGAGATAAAAGATGAGATAAACTTCCAGTTTACACTCATGGTGTTTTTATATCTGGAATAGACAGGAGCGGCTTTGATGTGCTAGGTTGTTTTAACGTATGTATGTCGATTGATGGAGATGTGAAGACAATGAGGAACCGGATCAATGTCTGAGAAGGATTTCTTGGTATGGATCGCTCGATGTAACGACGCATTAGTAGCAGTCAGCTTCTGTAAGCGGACCATCTATAGTTAGAATAGACTTTTAAAAGAAGTTTACGCAGAGACCAATAGATGATGTTAGCTTATGAACTGAAAGAAGTACTAATTTGCTGCACATTGTGAGAAAAAGAAACCGTGTTAATTTTCACTCTTGTACACATCAGCGAGCGAATAACCTACGCAAGTTAATAGGAATATCCCGAGCAGTGGTACAGTAAGGTAGTAAATTTATCAGTTGCTCCTGATTCTTGCTTGCAACCAGAGTATTTCCTTGGAACACATTTTGATGCATTGTTCTTTAATTTTAAAACTAATCTCGAATAATGAGAATAGTCATAATATTTGTAAAAAGTGGTCAAAACCGCTACTCCGACTCCGACTCAGACTTGTACTCTACAAGTTAAGAGAATGTCTCGTGGATGGTACAAAGGTAGCAAATTCACACTTCTCGTTGATTCTCTCTTGCAAACCAGATTACTTTCTCGATATATTTGATGCATTGCCGTAACTTTATTCTCTACAATCCATAATAGGAATATCATAATTTTCTGAAAATGTCAAGACTTTTTTCCGATAAATGTTCAAATTCGTGCCCTGTAATAGGGATGAAATTCAAACACCTTTCAATGGGAACACGGTTTTTTACGTATCGAATAATAAAAATCACCTGGTCAATATGTGATATGTCGGGCGTATTATCAACACTAATCGAAAAATATTTTGCTGATTTAAGTTCGCTTATAATTTTTAATAGGATCTGTTTTCCCATTACGTCAACAAACTCATTGCATATTTTTGCTGATAAATAAGAAATGTGTTCTTTCCCAGGATTTCCAATTTTTTTAAGTGATCTACGAGAAATGGATTAAATTCACTTAATAACTCTATACATCCTAAACAATTTCCGTTGTTTGGGGATTCAAGGGTTTCGTCGTCACTGCGAAATGGAAGTCCTCGGGAGGCCAAAAATTTTACAGCTGCACAATTCTCTTGGGTACATTTTCCAATAATGTACTTCTCTTTAAAATTGAGAAAGCAAGTTTGTATCTACTCTACCAACAGTTTTACTTCGTGCGAGATAAGTCATCATCAATTGTCTATGTACTGAGTTATTTTCGTGCTCTAAAATGGTATGTGATTAATATGTTTCAGTCATGCAATCCACTCGGCGAACATAAGCTAATATTAGAAGTTTGAATAAACAGCATGAAAAAAACTTAGATTTCTTCAAATGCGAATATAACAATCATTTTCATTCAACGCTTTCATTGTTCTTTAACTTACATATATATATATATATATATATTGATATATATAATATATATATATATATATAATAATATAATAATACTATAATATATTATACATTATATATTATACTATATATATATATATAATATATACTATAATATTATATATATACTATTAATATAATATATTATATATATATAAATAATATACTAGGACCTTGGACTTTATAGACTGAAAGAAAATTTTCATCGGAAAGGTTTACACCCTTGTTTTATACTGCTTTAAAAAATAGAATTTAATTTATTTTGGATAATAAAACAATTTCCTTTTTTTGCGCTTCACCGTTCCATTTATATAATGGTTTCTTAAATATAGTAAGCTACATTATATATATATATAATTATAATATATATATATATATATATATATATATATAATATATATATATATATATATATATATATATATATATATATATATATATATAATATATATATAATATATAAATATATATATATATATATATAATAATATAGATATATATATATTATATATATATATATAACCTTTCTGTTTTACTTAAATCTCAGTTTTGAATTTTTTTTGTTTGCTTTTTTTAAGTATATTTTTAGTATATGATCCTAACACTCAATTTAAGTTTGGTAATGGACATGATTCAAAAATATTATAGTATACTTTTCAGTTATACGACTCCGTCAGTTTTATTTTTTTTTTTTTTTTTAACTAAAGGAATACCCAAGGGTAAACCGCAACGATGGCAGGAGTCGGGGCTCTCGGCCTTCCGGGGGAACGACAGGTAGGACTATTTCCCCCCTCCAGGAGCGTCTCCGGAACCCCCGCTCTGTATTTGGTGTCGCAGAGGGTTCCTCCGCCACCTCCCCATACGGGGACTGAGAAAACGTCCACCCTCGTCCCCCGTCGCTCGAAGCCCCTTAATATTCGTTATCTATTACATTTTTTTATATTTTTTTTTACATATTTGTAAATCAAGCTTATATACGATGATTCCAACATATGTAATGCAGTCTTTCTGTAAGTGACAACGTACTTTGAGAATATTTAAATTTTAAAAAAAATGTTTTTTTTTGTTCTTTACATTCTTTGAATAAACTATAACGCTATAATCAAAATATTCCTAACTTGTTCTGTAAAGTGTCGTACTTTTCGAGATATTTCATTTTTAATAAACCTAAACGTTCTTAATAAACCATTACCAAAAAACTTAAATAAAAACAAATAAAAATTAGAATATAAAAAAGCAAAACAAAAATTATACCACTATTATCTACAGACCACTGAGGAGCAAATGCCTTAACAAACCGTAAAATACGGCATTATAAAAAAAAATAATAATGACAGTGAAGCTCCTTTTCTTTTCTTATTTATAATTCGAAATAAATACCAAGAGCACCAACATTACTTAAGAAAATAAATTTTCAGTCAATACTTGAAGAGGGAAAAGCACCACAGTATATATTTGTATATATAATATATATATATATATATATATATATATAATATATATATATATATTATATGGAAAGCACCATAATATTATATATATATAATATATATATATTAATATTTAGTTGAAACTCCTAGTTGTTAATGTACAATCTACTTCCTTGCAAGTTCTGCAATCTTCGGAGAAGTCACAATCTCTATTTTGGAAAAATGCAGGCCCCTTGCTAATCAGAATTCCCGCATTTTTTCCATAAACATTTATTTCATTAAAATAATCACCAGATCATGTGAATAGTTTTCTGGGGCTGAACACTGTTGTTGCTCAGTTAAAACAGTTTTGGGTGAAGTAGATGTTTATTTACCATCGAGGTGATCGCTTCCTGATTCATTTATTCCTGATATATGATTCATTTATTTCATTTTCTGACTTGGAAGAAGTGAACTTGTAACAAGTAGGTTCTGAAACAGCTGAAACTGCCTCAATTTTTGTAGGTGTTATTCTTAGATTGTAATGAATGGCATTTACTATCATAGAAGTTCATAGAACATAAGAAGTTTATGATTAAATAAACTCTCTCTCTAACTCATGTAAACAGTAAAACAAACACTTTCATTTATAAATAAATCATAAAGTGACATAAAACACTCACCGGTGGGTGCAAAATGTGATGTTAATTTTGGTAACTTTTGTATCATGCCTTTTTGATGTGCAGCTTTCTTCCTTTTCTCTGAGCCACTAGATATATATATCGTTTGCATATTTTGATTCAGTTATTTTAGTTTCATCTATATTTTCGATCTTCTATTTAAAAACTGGAAAACTGAAAAATTGAAAAAGTAATCATTGGTTGGGCTGCCGTCGCAAGGGCTAAGGGGTCTCATGGAGCCCGTGTAAGGACTGACCTACCCCCCATTTCAGTAATAAAAAAACTAGTGAAAAATACTGAGAGATTCTTAACTAAAATTTTATATATATATATATGTATATTATAATATATATATAATATATAATTATTATATATAATAATATATATTATATATATATATATATATATAAATATAATATATATATATATAATATATATAATATATAATAATATAATTATATATATATATATATATATATATATATATATATATATATATATAGATCCCAAAAGAGTGCATAATAATGGTATTTGATACCAACTCGAAACCACTTATGAATAAGGGACCATATTTTTGTACTTTTATGCACTTGCAGTTTGTAAATGGACATAGATTAAGCTGCTGAGAGAGAGAGGAGAGACGAAGAGAGAGAAGAAGAGAAAGATTGAGATAGAGAGAGAGCAGAGACGAGAGAGAGAGAGAAGAGAGAAGAGAGAGATAGAGATGAGAGAGATGAGAGAGACGAGAGAGAGAAGAAGAAGAGAAAGAGACGTGAGAGAGAGAAAGAGAGAGAGAGAGATGACGAGAGAGAGAGAAGGCTGAGAGCAGAGAGAGAGAGAGAGAGAGAGAAGGAGAGAGAGCGGAGAGAAAGGAGAGAAGAGAGAGAGGAGAGAGAGAGAGAGAGAGTGGTGTGTCTGTGCAATTGTTTAATGAACTACTAGGATCACTACAAAGGTCTCCTTCTGGCAGCAATGAAAAAAAATATGATCTTTCGTTTCTGCAGAAATAAAAATTTATTTTCTGCAACATTATGGCATTTTTGGCAATGTAATATGCATAATAATAATAATAATAATAATAATAATAATAATAATAATAATAATAATAATAATAATAATAATAATAATAATAATAATAATAATAATAATAATAATAATGTTATGAAATATTGCTTAAAAATGAGTACATTAAAATGTAACTTTTTTAATTAAATTTTTACCAACAAATTAAAAAATCCAGCAAATTTGTTTGTGTGCTTGGGTTCTGCAGAATCGTTTTGCTTGAGTATGGGGTGCACTGATGAAACTCCTGCCGTGCTTCTGTTGTGTTGTTAATTGGTGGTAGTAGTAGGAGAGCCATTCCGTTAAAAAATGACCGCGACCTTTTTTGACCTTTTCTGACCGCGACCTTTTTTGAGCTCGAATTTTTACCTGACCTTGACCTTTTTTGGCCTTCACCTTTTTGGGCCTTGACCTTTTTTCGACCAACCCTTTGCTTTTTGGGCCTTGACCTTTTTTGAGAACCCTATTTTTTGAGAACCCTAATTTTTTGAGAACCCTAATTTTTTGAGAACCCTAATTTTTTGAGAACCCTAATTTTTTGGCGCCCCTAATTTTTTGGCAACCCTAATTTTTTGGCAACCCTAATTTTTTGGCAACCCTAATTTGCACCCTCGAAGAAAGGTGCGCCAAACGGGCGTCCAGCAAACCGTTGTAACGTATTACCCCCTATTTTTACGCCCCTAATTTTCGACCATGTGGGCAATTTTTGGCCCACGGTAATTTTTGATCTTCCTTTAGGGGCTTAGCCCTATTTTTTGATGTCTTTACCTTGTTTTGACCACGCTTGCCAGTACCATGGGTCCAATGGGCCTACGGAATTTTTGTACCCTTTGGTCTATCCATGCGGTCAATTTTGGCCCACGTAAATTTCACAACCCTTTGGTCTTCCATGGTCAATTTTGACCACGGTAATTTTTGATCTTCCTTTAGGGCTTAGCCCTATTTTTGATGTCTTTACCTTGTTTGACCATGATATTTCGGCATTAACCTTGCCGTACACCATGGGTCATTTTTGACCCACGCCAATTTTCTGGGCTTCCTTAAGGCTTAAAAGCCCCTTTTTTATTTTTTTAAAACGTTCTTTTTTTTAAAACAATTGGGTTGACCATATATTTCGTCCTTAACCTTGCCATATAACATGGGTCAATTTTGACCCACGCTAACTTGATGGCTTTGTGTCCCAATCACCGTAAGAAGTACCTAGGATGTTCTATTAGTGTTCTATGAGTATTAGAAGAGTGCCAGTGAGTGCCAGGTGAGTGCCAAGTGAGTGCCAGTGAGTGCCAAGTGAAGTGCCAATGAGTGCCAAGTGATGCCACATAGTCCAAGTGAGTGCCACATAGTGCCAACTGAGTGCCATTTTTTCAAGCCTTTTCTAGCCTCCCCTGCTCATAGATAGAATAGCCCAAATATAGGTGTCTACCCTAGGAATAAGGTATGAGGAACGATTGGTGATATATTACAAGCTTGCTAGAATGCTAACCTAACTATGAGTTTAGAGATATTATCAAATATAACACTAAAAACAAACACAAATAAAAAAAAACAGTCTAAAAACAATACGCAATGAACAGAAAAATAAATAATCTAAAAACGACAAGTCAAGATAACACAAGTTGAACAAATGATAAGCCAAACACAAGTATTACCGAGTCCAAGCAAAAAAGTCCGCACCAGTCAACCCCATCCGCGAGAACCGCCACCAGCAAAACAGTGCGCCCGCAGGAACGCATAATTTAAACCCACAAGCATTCCGACACGAAAACAATCAGCCGTGCGACAAACGCAAAAAAAGAAGCAACGCACACCAAATATTTCCGCAAGCTAACCGCCGATACCGCAGTAATGACAACAAAAAAGTACTAAAAAAACTCACTGACCAAAGACAGAAACATTTCAATGCACCAAAGCCAGAAAAAAAACCTAAAAAAAAAAAAAAACAAAAAAAAAAGAAGAGAGTAGACACAAGACCAACAACACAACCCAAAACAAAGACAAGACACCAACATAACGAAAAACCCACCCCACACCCACACCAACCAACCCCCACGCCCCCCCACCCCCCCCCCCCCCCTACACCACACCCCAACACCACCACCACCGAAACCACCCCAACACCCCGACCACCCACCCCCAACAACCAACAGAAACACCCACACCAAGACCAACCCCAAAACCACAAACCACAAAAAAAAACCAATACTAAAATAAACAAAAACACTCACTGCTACGAAGACGAGGCCCAAAATCAAGTTTAAAAAAAAAACACAAGAAAACAAAAATAAAAAACAAAAATGTGAACGAATAACTATGATATCATGTAAACATATTCAAAAATTTCATTCAAAATCAACTACGGTCGTTCATTTTACTACAATGGACGAAATTCTATATAATCAAACAATATACTTACAACCTTTAAAGCAATAAAGCAATAGAGCGTCTATTACCTAACACCTAGAGGGAAGATAGTAATTGCCTATGTTTTAAACAATGCATTTACTGCCTTTAACTTTACTGTATTAACTGCTATATAACTCGTGTTTAACTGCTTTAACTTATTGCCAGTACTTAAAAAACGTGAACATGAATGCAATTTACACTGCAATTTTTAGATATATATTACTTTGAGTGCTCATAACATACTCAAAAGAATGCAATCAGAGACTGTGGCTTTAAAATGACTTAGCAAACTCGACAATACATTCACATAACCTAAAGCAGCCTAAAGCCAGTCTAAAAACAAAAAATTAGAAGGTGTTACACATAACACCATAGAGGGAAAAAAATTAAGTAAAATGCTTTTGTAATTTAGCTGCTTAAACTGAATTTTATAACTCACTGCTTTACTGCTATAACTCATATATTTACTGCTTTACTGTTTAAACTCATGTTTTACTAAGCTTAACTTTCATAGCCATTTAACATCTTTAAACTTTCAATGCAAATTTACTGCCTAATAATAACTTAAAACTGCTAATTACTGACTTTAACATTAACTGCATCATATTAACATGCTATATAAACTCACATACATACATACCTATAAAGCAATTAAGCAGAAATAAAACAATAGATGGTATAGAATTACACTAACACCTAGAGGGGATTTAGTATGCTATATTGTTTTACTGCTATATAACTGAAGACTATATAAAAACTCAATAGACTTTACTGCTTTAACTCACTGCTATTACTGACTTATAACTCTACTGCATTTATCTAAAGCTATTAACTAACTCTAGGCTTATAACTAGCTTCAAACTCATAAGTATAATATCTAAAAATATAACAAATAAATATGTAATTTAACTATTTATAATATAACTAACACACGCCTTATATAATATAAAATATATCTATTTATAATATTTTTTGTTTTAATACTTTATTATTTTAAATTGTAATGTAAGAATAAAAAAACACAACAGAAGTTTCGTAATATAATAAACAATATTAATATCTTTAATAAAATTGCCATCGAAATAATTTATATAAAAACATATATTTTACTGATTAATAACAACTATTAATTAAAAACTCAATTTATTCATTACTACTTGAACAGGTATAGAGAATAGCTGAAAAGAGAAAAATTTAACAGTTACACGAACAAGTCCGGACTACAATGAATCTTGTTAAGACATGAGAACCACAAGGTTGTGTAAACCTTTAAATATATTAAAATATTTTAAAAGCGAAATGGCAGAAACTTTTTGAAAACAAAACCCCATGTAAAAAATAAATAAGAGTGTTATAATGAATTTACCAATGAAAAAAGATGTAATAGTAGATCACAGAATGTAAGTCAAGGGCAAAGAAATGTCACAAAATATACGAAATAATAATAGATCGACAACGGACATATAACAAAGCGCAACAAAATAATATAAGTAAATTAGAATGATTTAAATGCAACAAATATGAATTTAGGAAAATAGCAGAAGCAAGGTTCACAGTTTATTCTCACCAACTAAATATCTCTGTGTTGGTCTTTATCGGTGAATATTTTTCAATTCAAAACAAAGGCAATTGGGCGAAGTAAATTATTCTTTTAAAACACAACAAGAATATGCTTGTAATATGGACAAAAGAGAAAAGAGACACATGAATCAAGTTAAATGTAAATAATTAGGCAAACTCAATGAGAGATGGATAAATTACTTCAAATCAAAAAAGAAGTCTACTTCAACCAAGACCAAAAATAAATAATAAAGAGAGATTAACGAAAAAAAATTCACACGCAAATCTCCCCCACGCGTTATCCCTTCGCCCCACCCAAACCAAAAACAACCAAACAAAAAACCAAAAAACAAAACAAGAAAACAAAAAAAAAACAACAAAAATGTGGAACTGTCACCCCAAAAACCGCACAGGCAGAGTGACACCAAAAACTGCCTAACAAAAAAAACACAAAAAAAAAAAACCAACTAAAAACAAACAAATACATACAATACCCAACAACTAAAACGAGCATACGAAACATCTGACAAAATCAACAAACATACCTGAATAATGAAAAAGCTACTCTAAGTTGCCACACGTATTTCCTCTTATACAAAAATTTCTAAAAAGATTGAAAACCAAATACTAGGAAAAAAGATACAACTACATTAGTAAAAAAAAGGACAAAAAAAAATGAGAAAATTCTCCAGTGTGTATAAACATGTGAACAGCTGTCTACAAAAATATTTATAAAAAGCAAATGTATACACTTTAAAAAACACGCACAAAAAAAAAATAACAGAAAAAAACACGTACTAGGATTAACAATGATACTATATCAATACCTAAAGAAACATCATTAAAAAAACTCGCTGGTAACGTAAACACAAGATTAAAAAACTTGAAAAATAAAAAAAGAAGTAATTGTATAAAAGAAAAGAGAAAGAAGAGAGGAGAAATATTCCTGCCATTACTCTTCATCCAGAATATAATAGCAATACAACCCTGATACACTAATAAGTAGGTAAAATATACCCCAAACATAAATTGAAACACAAAGAAAGGTATGCTGTCATCCATATAAATGGAGTGAAGAAAAGATGAAGTATAATAAAATACAAAGCTAACTAGTACAGAATTCAAGTTACTCAGATTCATCACTCGGCAACAACTCCCAAGATGGCCAGTTAGTATGACAAGCTACATCGCGCAAAATCCACAATCGCAGTCAAGTTCATCATTCACAACCCAATACACGCAGATTATTACAGCCCAATTGCTATTGCATTACAACCTCTATCACATCAGCAAAAAGCAACAGTTAGCACCACCAGAACATCCTTATATATAGAACGTGCAACGACACATTATCTTTCCAGCAGCCTCTACTCTACCTCCTAGCTTATATGATCCTAAAGTTGAAAACAGATAAACCAAAATAAATGAGAAAAGAATGTACAGGATATTAAATCCTCAACATTTAACATCCATGAGAACGCATCTTATATCAGGCGGCCATTACAAAAATTGAAGATGATCTTAAAAAGACTACAGTACACCTACATCAACGTCCATACGTAACCCGTTATAACCTATGATGAGTAGATATACCCAAATTGAAGTAAAACTTGAAGATAAAATAGAAAGATAAAATATTTAAAAATATCCTAGAGAAGAGCTTACCTAATAGAGTGACGATTAAAAATAAAGGTATAGCAATATATAATATTTTAAAAGACCAATTAACTGTTGAATGAAAAGCAGGGGAGATTCGTTAATTGATGATGAAATAGTTAAAGGATCAAATATTATAAATTTGATAGCGGATCTCTCACGTAAACTGGCCGAGAGAGCAACGGCCCTGTAAAGGAGGAATGATATCAAACACCAGAACTTCAGACATTAATTCCCAGAAAGTTTAATCTTTACAAAAATCCACAACGCTGGATTTAGCAGACTTTGCGATAATACCCCATTACACCAAGACCTGATTCAAGTCCTTCCCTTCAGGCACGTCCTACGCTTCAGATAAATTTAAACGTGTTACCAAGCAGAGGACCACGACTCAGACGGAAAAACACCTAATATAATAGCGACTAAAGTAATGGCGCATAAATTAACGTAATTTATGTATTATCATATATTTAAGTAATGTAATGGTTTGAAGGTATAAATAAAATGTTATTTTAATAAATCTTTTTCTCTTTCTTTTTCCCTTAAGTGCGACCTAATAATCACATTTTTGTGACAACTATAATATATATAATACAATATAATATAATATATATATATATATATATATATAGATATATATAATTAATTATATATATATATATATATATATATAATAATATTATATATATATATATATATATATAAATATATATATAGATAAATACGCTATGTACACTAGTGCAGTAGACAACAATGAAGGACAAAAGGAGGTAGTTGATAAGTAATTACTTCAATCTAGAGGGAGCCAAATTAGTTTTAAGGGGTTTCATAGTGTTTGACAATTTAAGAATGGATAAAAACACATAAATATTAAGAAGAAAAAAGAAAAAAAAGTAAAAGCAAATAAAAGCAACTGA
>JABUQX010130604.1:0-5000 GCA_015478945.1 Trachelipus rathkii
CGGATTTCTTTGGAAAGGAATCATGACTCTTCAAGAACAATCGCGACTCTTCAAAAGTATGATGAATAAAAAAGAGTTGACTGCTCCAGAGTTATGATTCTTGAAATGGGTAAGTGAAAAGTGAGTTGACCTCTGAAGAGTCGTGATTCACCAGAAATGATTCTCGAATCATTTAACAGACCTACTCCGGCTCAGAGTCACTCCCACTAACTTATGAATCACGAGTCTTGTTCGCTGCCCTTCAGAATACAAACGACAGGAATATGTTTATTGTCTGCTGTTAATTTTTTCAGTAGTTTATTCATTCACTGTTCCTCCTTCTGTTTCACCTTGAATTTTTAAATTGAAATTTGTTTTTGATACAGAGGAAAGTTTCTTTTTACTTACAAATTATATTATTGTCAACGTAAATCTATTATATTATATTATATATTATATTATATTATATTATATTATATTATATTATATTATATTATATTATATTAATAGCTATTGCTATATTATACTATATTATATTATATTATATTATATATATTATATTATATTATATTATATTATATTATATTATATTATATTATATTATATTATATTATGTTGTATTGTATTGTATTGTATTGTGTTGTATTGTATTATATTATATTATATTATATTATATTATATTATATTATATTATATTATATTATATTATATATATTATATTATATTATATTATATTATATTATATTATATTATATTATATTATATCATATTATATTATATTATATTATATTATATTATATTATATTATATTATATTATATTATATTATATTATATTATATTATATTATATTATTATATTATATTATATATATATTATATTACATTACATTATATTATATTATATTATATTATATTATATTATATTATATCATATTATATTATATTATATTATTAGTAATTAAATATTATGCTTATAATACTGAAGTGCTTTCAATATTAACAGTCTTTTCAAACCTTTTATTGTTTCTTTTAGGGTCTCCCTATAAATTATAATTTATAGAGAGACTCTAAAAGGTTTGAAGTGGAAATTTTATTTTATAATATCATGAAGAGTTACAAAGAAGTCATAGCTTTAATTTTTTGTTACGTAACTTTTAACTCTTTAAAGTAAGAATATTTATAGCCTACATTTTATAATATGAGAGAAATTCAATCCGTACCTATCAATATTACTTTTTTATTATTATTTTTCCGATTGAAATTGTACTAAAATGTTTTGTAGATAATTTTCTTATTTTCTTTTCGAAATTCAAAGAGGGGAAGTTATTGAGCTTCAATACGTAATTATTTTAATATTGCTAAAAGGAAACATTAAAAGTTTAAAATTTATCAGTTTATATATATATATATATATATATATATATATATAAATATATATATATATATAATTATATTATATATATAATATATATATATAGTATATAAGTATATATACTACTATCCTATATTATATTATGCGTCGAGTATAGTATTATATATACATATATTATATATATAGCTATATTAGTATTATATGTATATAAATATACTATATTTATATTATTATTATATATATATATTATATATATATATTATATATATATATGATACTATATATATATATTATATATATATAGTATATATATATATAATATATATATATATATAATATGTGTGTGTGGGTGTGTGGGTGTGGGTGGGTGTGTGTGCGCGCGCATTTTTTAAAGGTACAAAGGCCAACATGGAATTTAGCAGAGTTAGAGTGTTCCAAAAAATCAATAAATCAAGAGATGACATATCATTTTAACAAGTATCGAGAACTAGAAATTCGAAATGAGTTACGGACTTTATGAGTACTGTACTTGTAGATTGAGCATAGCAGTTAAGATTTTGTGGTCAAAGAGAAGAGTTGGACAGGGAATAGATGAGACAGTTTAGGTTGACAAGTGGTACGAATTTTCCTCAAGGAAGAAGGTGTGCAATTAGAGAGTCTGGAATAGTGACTGTTATAATAGCAATAGTATAAGGATAGTGATGGAACTTTTCGATAGCAACGAAGAAACTGAAGTGAGAATCAGTGAGAGCGGAGATGGTAGTAAGGTGAAAACCCTACTAAACTCCACCATTTCCAAAAAGGCTGTGAGAGTAAAATCAAATCAGGAATGAGATGCATACTTCACATAACAAGGATAGCGCTCATATACAGAAAAAAGAAACTCGGGTGGTGTAAAGAGATTTTTGAAGACTATTCTGAAAATCTTTCCCCCTAGAAGTTTTTGGTTTTGTGAGAGAAAGAATGTGATCCTTTCAACAAAGAATATGAGGGAATGAAAGAATATTAACAAAAAGGGAAGATGATCAGATTGACGGAAAATACAGAATAATCTTACCAGAAAAAAAGACGAAGTGGAAACTGATCTCCTTATCTCAACGTTTTTGAATTATTCTTCAATTTTGAGAGCTCTTACCCTCGATCTATTTGCTTATTTGCACAAAAATCACCGAGTTTCCTCTCTCTCTCTCTCTCTCTCTCTCTCTCTCATCTCTCTCTCTCTCTCTCTCTTCCTCTTTTCCTCCTCCGTCTCTCTCTCTCTCTCCTCACTCTCTCTCTCTCTCTCTCTCCTCTCTCTCTCTCTCTCTCTCTCTCTACAGAAGATCGGAGGTTGCCAAAATTAAAATACGTGCAATGTATATTTAATAATGACTTTAATGTTATAAATTATTAAAATTATCATGATGTTAATGATACTCGTGAGTAGGAGACACAGTAAGAAATAAAAAGAAATGATAGAGAAGGAGAAGAAATTAATACGAAATCGTTTTGACTATATGATGCAGGAAAAAATGTAATAGCGCTCCAACTTGTGAGAAGAAAGGCATAGTCCCCCTCCAGCAGCCTCCAACCTTCATTGCAGCTTCCCTATTCCCAGAAAAGAGATGACCAGCGTGACAAAGAAACTGCAGTCAAGAGAACGCTCTCTTATATAATAGAAATGAATTTAAAATTTTATAAACAATGTTAAAATTTGAGGCTTCCAACACGTTAAAAGAGGATATCTTACGTATTTGAAAACAATTAAATTTACCAACCTTTAAATTATATTGCCTTAAACGAATAGTAAGATAATAGGATAAAGTTATTTTTTAATTCGACTGACATTGCCGTAAGTTAATTATAATCGTAGTATGAATATATAGATGATATAAAATTGAATAGATAGGAGACCAAGGCTCACTATCATCGTAGATTCAACACCAATATAAATCTTTAATATATGCACGCGAAGGTGATAACATATCAATCTTGTGAAAGTGACCAAGTATGTTATGAATATCATATTTGTTTTAGCAAGAGTCAATTTAGCTGGTCGGTTATATAAGCACAAAAGGTCACTTACCTTTATTCTCTTTGAATTTGAGTCCCTTCTACCTCCTCCTGAAAAGTCCAGGGGGTAGGAATTACATTATAAAATGATTAAATCTGAAAAACAAATAATAAATTTTGTGATTTACTTGGAATCGTGTTTGTCATCTATATTTGTCTTATTACTGTTGAGCTTTTGTAGATTTGAAGATCGATTCGTGTCAGAATGTTGTTTATGGTAGTCAGGTTTTCTCCAGCAGATCTATGGTTCGAATCGTTTGGTTGATGTTCTGTTGTTGTTATCTGGTTGATGAAGAGAAATTGTTTTCCTTCATTAACATAAAAGATGATGAAACTTTTCCATTTCACTAATACAATTTTTCAGTACCTTTTTTCTTCATTTATTAATATACAAAATCTTCGCCCAACCATCACTACCGACCATTTCTTTTGCTTTACTGAAATCTTAGAGATTTTGTTTATTCCCTGTTTTTCTGCTGGTACTACTCTACTAAAACCACCACCATACGCTCCGTGAGGCTACCACTAATGAATACTGTTACTATTACTAATTGACTGTGTGTTAACTGGAATTCCATTACTAATATCTACTACTACTACATAAATATAATAATATAAAAAGAAAGTAAAAAGATATGTATATTTGAAACAATAATTAACTAATAACATGAATAACTAAAACTTTCAAATAACTATAATAATAATAAAGGATTAATCATATAATATTATTTGAAAAAGAATAATGATAAATAATAATAATATAATAATATATAATAATAATAATAATAATAATAATGAATAATAATAATAATAATATCAATAATAATAATAATATAATAGGTGATATAATAATAATAATTAATACATAATAATAATAACTGATAATAATAATAATAATATAATAATATATAATGATAATATAATATAATGAATAATAATAATAATATAATACATATATGAATAATAATATGAATAATAATAATAAGTAATAATAATAATATAAATATAATAAATAATTATATAATAATAAATAATAATAATAATATTAATCATGAGTTATCAGCAGTGTATCAAATATGATAAATTTTGAAATGAATAACTATAAAATATAAGCCCCGACGCACACCGGGGAGTTACTACTATATATTGAATTAATTAGATAATACATCTATTGTATAGTAAGGTTAATAATAAAAATTGGTAAAATGAACGATATTAATATAAGACAGTTAACTGTTCTATGAGATAAGCCAACTGAACCTGTTATTAAAAAGTTTAAATATACAGAACAGGAATCGCATAACCGCTGTAATGAGATTGTTGGTTAACTAAATTCTACAGAGTACAAGGCACACGATATCGTAATATAGTATATAATAATATATAATATATAATATATAGTATATATATATATATATGATAGTATATATATATATTATATAATATATATATATTTGTAAAATATTATATATAGTATATTATAAATTATTAAAGTATGTTAGATGTTATAGTACTGTAGTGATTCTGATATATGAGGATATAATGAGCTCTTAAGTAATATACCTTGTATAAATAAAGTAGTGTATAGTGATATGAA
>JABUQX010130604.1:10000-34799 GCA_015478945.1 Trachelipus rathkii
AATTGCATGAAGTGTTTACTCTGAATATGAACGAGATGAGTTACGAAATTCAAGGTGAAAATGTGAATGTGATGAATGACAAAATTGTATGTTGTTTCACTTACACATTCAAATTGAGAAAGCAAATGTGACGAATCACGAAATTATCTACTATTTCTCATACACATTTAAGGCAAGAGTGTGATTGTGGTGAATGACGAAATTGTCTGCTATTTCAGATACACATTCAAAGTGAGAATGCGAATGTGGCGAATGACGGAATTGTCTACTACTTCAAGGTAAAAATGTGAATGTGATGAATGACAAAATTGTCTACTATTTCATATACACATTTACGGTGAGAACGTGAATGTGATGAATGACGAAATTGCTTGCAATTTCACATAAGCAATCAAAATGAGAATGCAAATGCGAAGAATGGCGAAACTGTCTACTATTTCACAAACACATTCAAGGTGAGAATGCCAAACATGGACGACGAAATTGTCTGTAATTTCACATAAACATTCAAACTGAGTTTTACGACGTATAATAAATAATTAATCAAGGCAAGCAGTTACCCATCAGCTAATGCGATGTCAGTTACCTAAAACGGCTCTGATGAATATTTTTCCTAAATATCGTCGCTAGCTATAAACCGACATTCCTAATAGTCAGTTCTGACACTTTCCATGACCGTATTATCCAAACAGTGACTCATATACTCTCCAAAAATTCTCTATTCTACATCTTTACTGATAAATGATTCAATCAAGTGTCAGGCAGATAAGATATAGTTAAATAAATACACATATAGCACCTAAACCCGTCCTCAATATTTGCTTGAATCAGCTTTGTTTTTAAGATAACAGTTTTTAAGTACTTTCTGTACGTTTTAAGTACTTTATTATGTACTTTTGTACTTTTTAAAAGTACTATCTGGGGTCTGTACCCGGTTCGGTAATTACGTTCAAAACTTAATCCCATCTGCTAACATATTGTTCTAATTATTTAATAATATTCCAATATCCAGCGAATCACTCATCTCATTTTTGTCGCATAGAACCCACATCTATCAAGCAACGCTACTAAATTAATATCATATTATCAGTTATTGCCACTTCCAAACCACAATTGACTATAATCCATCAACAATTATAAAAATCAAATACTAACCTACTAGTACACATAATGATATCGCTATTTGTTTCAATCGACGAAGTAATTCATATCTTATCAATCACGGAGACCTCTTTAATCTTAATAAACTACCTTACCAACTCAGTATAACTTCTACAGACTAATTATAAACAAAATATTCTTCTTACCACCTCCTGGCTATTCTGTATGCGGATTGCGGGTTTTATCAAGCATCAAAGGCTTCGAGTTTTGAAAACGGCGTAGCTTGTTAACAGAATCAAGAAAGGAAATAATAATGCTTATTCTTTTCATATAGCAAACAAAATATAAAACTTAGCCTTCAATCAAGTCTTTTCATACCCCGTTTATAATAAACAACTTATTACCACTATGGTGAGGCAGAGTATCAAACGTCACGCATCTCCAGTATTTGTACCTTAGCAACAACAATTATGGATTGGGAACCACCGAGCGCCGAAAAATACAAGTGAGGATCCAGTACGGCAAGGCGCGCTCCCTCACATCCACCACAAAGTATCTCACAGATAAAAAAAATGCTATTCATCATTAACATATATTATATATATATATATAAGATATTAATATTATATAATAATATCTTAATATCATATACATATATATATAAGTAGATATAAAATTAATTATATATCTATATATATACTTATTATATATCTAGTATATAATATAATAAGAGTATATATATATATATCTATTCTTAATAATAATATAATTAATCCTAGGCAATATCTAAAATAAAAACTCTTAAACCTTTCCTTCTAAAACACTCATTTAATAACAATATATCTATATATTATTATAATATATTATTAATATATATTATTATAGCTACAGTATATGATATAATACAATAATACAATTAACTATATTTTTATATTTCTGTATCAATCAGTATTATTATTAATATACATATAAAATATATAGTATATATATATATATAGGCCATACTATACGTAGATAATTATTATATACATTATATCAACACCACAATCTAATACTTAATAATCTATACGTTTTGAATATTAATATATAAATAAATTACTTCTTAAAAAATATAATCAAATATATAATAACTAAGTATATATATCAATATTATCTTTAATAAATAAAAAGATATATTAAAAACATCGAGAAAATTTCATCTGTGGAAAATCCTTTACGGTGAAAAATCTCAGTTGTGGTGCCCTGCCATCACCTTGCCCCCAAAACGCGCGCGCCATAATTACTACTAAATATCTATACTATACCTATATACTATGTATAGCTGATCTATAACACATATTAATATATATCATATATTATTAATATTATATACTATGTAAATCTCTATATATAATAAATTAAATACTCATAAATAAAAATATATATACATATACATAATATATTAATATATAACCATATAAATATTTTATATATACTATATAATCTATATATATACTAAATATATAATATTAAATATTATACTGCTGATCTTTGCCTCTATCACTTATGATAAGATCTTCATGAAGTTAGAAAATAAAAAGTATAAGCATATTTAAATTATCTCTTTAGTACCGATATATATATCCCTATTAATTTTACTGTTGACAGCAAAATTCTACATGGTGACATTCTACTTGTCCATATAAATGTACATGTCCCTGTACTAATATATTTTTAAATTGTCAATTGTAACTTTAGAATAACGCACTTGTTGACAATATAGATTAATGAACTATTCTATAAATCAATTAGTAAAAAAATTTAGTCATACATTAAGGATTTTATACACATCGGCATCACCTCAATTCTCAGGCAAAATCAACATAATTTGCTTCAATTTACTGTCTTTTAGTAATAGGAAGCCTATATTAACATCATGGACTAAGGAGCCGAGAAGCAGGCCTATTTAGTCTAAAATTTCAATTCTCCTTACATCTCACAACGCTTAATATTGGAACTTTAAAGACTTACAGATATACCCATCTTAACACTAAGTACACGTAATGTTACATAACATGAACTCGCATACATTAGATTACCTTTCTCTATATACTCATATAAATATTTAAAACAGTTATAAATCACCTAACATAAGAAGCCACATGGCCTTAACAAGACTCACTCATCATAGAAAATAATAACATCATATATGCCCACAAGGCGAAATAAACCCAACAGACACCCTAGGGATGTTTCAAATAACTTTATTTAACACAATATTAAACAAACTACAAATGACTAATTGAAACAAAAAGTCTAAAAATCATACTGTCCTCACTTATTTTAAAAAACCCACAAAACTTTACAAAATATTATCACAAACTGCAAATGCACTCCAAAACTAACATCCTCAAGATTAAACAAACCTGTCCAATCAAGAAAAAATAATTACAGCTAAATACGCATGAGATCATAGTATTTAGTAGACAGACGAAGTACTCTCCCACATTAACATTTGTTGAAAATCACAGCCATTTATACTCCTAAAAAAATAAATAATAAGTAATGAAGTAATAGTATATCAAAACACAAAATCCAGTCTCTCTTTAGGAATAAAGTTAAACATGTTACTCGTTTCAACCAGTCTAGTGTAAGAAGCTTTATCCGCAAATATTTATCCTCATCCAGGTAGTTCATCACTTTTATGACTCGTCTTAGTTATAGGTCATAACTCTAAGCATCTTTCTAAGAGTACACACGAGTATTGAATCTATGTAGATTCAGGTAATTTACCATAACGAAACTTAAGCTACCCTAAAGTCGATGCATCTAGCGAAACAAGGAAGCTTGCCGGCTATCCACTAATTTTTCATAAAGCGAACGTACGATGAATGAGTTCTTAACACCTATAAGCTCATATAAGGCCTGTAAGCGCTTCTTTTCTCCCATAAAAGACCTGCCAATTTTAAAGAAAATCTAATATGACCTATTTTAATAACTTTTGAGTGCCCTACTAATTTATCCCTAAAGATGTTAGCATGGATTTCGAAATTTTTCAGCTACTTCTTCATCCTATTATTTCCTAGCAGTATATCTCTTAATTTTATAAATTGCGTATCATCTTCTGCTATTTCTACTATTTCCTACCGTTATATTGAGTTTAACCAATATCTATCACAATATCATATTCCATATCAACCAAATCTTTTTTTGTGCTATATTGCCTAATATCCCAACTCCCTCCAACATTAGAACATCACTATACTACTACATCTGCAACCACCTAACTCTAAATGCGCACCGCAAACTTATCAACACAATTAATTCCCACATTCTAACAAAAAAAATTAAACTTCTATTTATACTACCCATAAGTATCGACTCAGGCTCTGATAATTGCTATAATATATACACATGTAAACTTGTTCCTACTAAGCAAACTTATCCCCTAACCTTACTGAAGTTACTTAAGAATGCTAAAACCAAAATGATATTGCCAAGCTCGGGCCTCTCTCTCTATACGGATACTGAAAACAGCCCATATAACAGTCTCAATTTCTATATTCACATACCCCAAACTTTTTGCCATTGTTTTAAGCTGCGAGCGCGTTAAGACTCTCCACCCTGCAATTTCTCCTCGCCATCTTACTAAGTATTACACAATAAACCCACTGACTTCAAGCCCAATCGCAACATTAAGGATTAATTCACGACCTCAAATACATACACAATAAGTATCGTACTCAAAGCCCTCATTTTTATACATATTCTAATCTAATCGTAATTATTGCACACTGAGCTTCTCCGCCCCATATACTTATCGCCTCACATCTTAGTACCCTGACGGTTGTTCATGACGAATTACGTCATTAATAACTAATAAAAAAGACTCTATCAAGTTCTATAAAAATAATGGTTGTACCCAAATTTTCACTTGAAAGTTCTTTTTTTCACGATTTTTTAGCGAGTTTTAATTTATATTTTTGCCAAACACAATACTACCCTTAATAAATCCTAATAACGCTATGAAATTTATTAGAACTTTATCCGTCTCCACTTCATTCGGTATGGATAAAAACTTTGTAAACTATACTTTCAGAATATTGAAATCTGATTACCTAAATAAAAGTTCTGAATAAGTTGATTTTTTGAGACTGCCTTATCACTCTTATTCCCGATATAGATTAGGATTAAGAAGTAGTATGTAATTCAAATTGAATATTATATATATTATTACATAACACCTAACACCTAACACCGTGAACTAAGCATAAAACTAAGTATAAGCTAAATATAAAAAAAACTTATAAAAAGATATAATATAAAGTACTCCAAACTTATTCCCAAGTTTAAGTATTTTATTTAAAGAGTATTATTTTATGATAAAATAATGAATTTAATACCCTGACACTACTAACTACGTCCTCAAACCCCGTTTCAACTACTATATACTACCTATCTTATATCTAAGCCATCGCTACTCACATCTCATCCCTTTTACAACGTAATATGTAATAAACCTCCCTTCTTAACACTCCTATAGGTTAATCTTATATAATCATTTCAAGCATATAATTATAATCATCATCACTTACTATAATAAAGTTGCTCTCCTGATCATGATTGCGGATGGGTACCAGTCCGCCTTTCAGAAGAAGGTCTGATCTCTGATCCACTCTAACATAAAATAATTAAACAAATATTTTTTAACTTTTATTAAATCCTTTCACATTTAAATGTACTCAAGCACATTATTATCTTCAACTATATTATGAACAGATCAACCCATCATTACTTAAAACAAGTTTTATTGAATTGTTCCATTAGTAATTATAACAACATACCCGACATCGAAGATTTTCATCATTCTTTTTTCTAAAAAATGTAATACTACGAGCCGAAAGCAAATAAATCTTCATCATTTAAGAAAATTAAGGATATTTCATATTTAACATTAAACGTTATTAAATGAAAAAATTTTTATCATGATATTTAATTATTACTTTTCATAGTGTAGATTACAAATCAGAGCTATTAGCTCCAACTACGGATAATTAATATTAATATTCCAAAACCCGTGAATTAGTACTTATTTATAGTGTGCTCAAAATATAACCGATGCGGATAACTCTAACCTTGTAAGGCCTAGATTCATCTACCAGCTCGATTTACAAATTTATCTATGACATTTATACGTTATAAATTAATTACCAATAATTAAAGTAATATACTTTTATATATTTAAGTGAAAAGTTCAATAAGTTGTAGAGTGATAAAATGAACCATTACATATATAAACGACTTTTTGAATTGAGTGTAATACTTCTCGAGTAGATGGTATGAACATGCCGACACACCTCTATTTTCTATTCTTATTTTATAATATCAATAATATTCTAGTTTAATAATTATACTTAAAAATTTAAAATAAAGTGCATTCAGATAAATAATTATTATATTAAGTAAGAAATTAAAATAATAGAATATACATATTTAAATATATCGATATGCACGAAATTTTAAAATCTATATTTACCCTTAAGAAAAACTTCCTGAAGTTGTTGTTGGTGTTTACTGCACACCCTTCACATCAAGTACAATTTAATTTAATTTAATTTAATTTTATAGCGTATGAAACATGAAAAACATCATTTTCATATAAGAATTTCTGGATCAATTTTAATAGATTTTCTTTTTATTTTATTTCCTTTTTTTTTAAATTATAAAAAACAATTTCTCGAGATAATAGTGCTAACTACTATATCATAGGATAGACGGAGAAGTACTTTCCGATGCACATAAGTGTCCAAGTACCCCCCGCCGAGCCTTAGTCTCCGACGCTAACTTTATATATTATAATCTATACACGTCTATCAATATAATATCTTAAACTAAAAATATCCAAATATACATAAAATACTCATAGCAATCGTTATTTCCCTCTTTGTTGCTGTAATTTGAGTATCTGGGACCACTTAAATAATCACGATATATATAATTTAATAATTCTAAGTCATATAATCTATATATATACTTAAGTATAATATACTTATAATATAGACTAATAAATTATAATTATATAATATATTTACACATACTACATACTATTATAGTCACATCAAATTATTATATTATAGTAATCACGACTTAGGCTGCCGCTAGATTCGGCCAGCTTAGTATTATATATATAAACGCACGGAGTTCGAGCGTCTTTTCAGTGCGTAGCAGTTCAGGATCGGGAGTGTAATTCCTAAAAATGTTATCTGTTAGTCCGTATCTAGGAAATTCGAGTCTGCCAAAAATCAGATAAGCGCGAGCACCTTATCTCCCCCTTGGCCAACTCCCCGCCATTTTAAAATCATCTTTGCCTATCAAAACTTTCCACCACCAAAAATTTGTGGCCTGTTCTAACAACATCGAACATATCTCTCTATATATATATAATCATAGACGTGTTCTCAGAACTTCTTGTCCGATTGTCTATGTATATGTCCAGGACATAAAATTGTACTTTTTTTTAAATCATGGAGTCCTATGAGCTGACCTCCGCGAATACATAATTATATATCTACATAAAATAGCTCTTATCTTGTATATGTTGCTCATTAACTCGAATTATCAAACACTGCCGAACCGATCATCTCAATAATTAAATAGATCGTTCCTATCAACAATTTTTTAATCTTCAAGCTAAGCAGTCGAATCAATATTCTTGTATTTCCCACCTGATATTCTCACTCTACCGAAATTATTAAGATACAAGCAATATAGCTTAAAACAGATTATCCGGTACAGATATACCCTCTGCTCAACCCGAATCCATACACTGCCCAAATAAGTCTTGCTACAGCCCAACTTTTTGTAGCGCCTTTCAAACTTTCTGTTGTGTTATAGCATCAATATATTCCGTACCTAAATCCAGTTGAATTTCTTAATAATATCTATTAATTTAATATTGGGAAGACACGCGAAAATATATCATCTACCCACAACCAGTAATTTATATATATATATAATAAATAGTTATCAGTTGATAAAAAATAAAAATAATCGTTTGTCAATACAAAATTAATTATTTTTCTTACATTGCAGGTTTGATAGTTTTGTGACGCAATATTGACTGACTTTATTTGACTCATCGTTACTACTATATAAAGACATTTATAATATTTAATATAATATATCTATAATAATAAATATATAAATTATATAATTATATTATTAATATATATATATTTTATTATCTATATATATACTTAATATTTTATATATTTATATTTACGTTATATACTAGTAATCTAGTTACAATATTTAGCTATTATGACATCTATCTTGTGCTTCTCTCTCTACTCTCTTTCTCTGTCTCTTCTCCTCTCCTCTCTATCTCCTTAAGTTTTTCAATATTATTATAGTCTCCCGTCTTTTCTTTTATACACTAAACAATATCATATTTAATTTTAATTAAAGATACCTTTATCTTATTATAATAATACGATACTAATATTATTAATAAACTAATAATCGATTTTAAAATTTACGATAATTACAGATTCATGGATGATTTTTCTAAAATACTACCACTAATACTCTAATCTAACACCCCTTCACACCTCTCTAACCCCGGCATAAAGTACCCTAACCTGGAAAAGGGAACCTTTCTACGTAAATCTACCACTAGGGGATCAACCTAGACTTTCCGAACCCGCGACCCTTGCCCTGCGACTCCAACGCTTCATCTTACCGTATCTATCTGACCTAAGCCCCACACAAGCCACGGCGTTATCCTGACGAATACCTAGCTACTTACGCATATCACTAGGGTATAAGGATATACCTCGATACTATACTATAATATCACAATTATAGTAAAAGAACCGCGAGAGCTGTACTACTCAGCAATGTAAAATATATATACTAGGAACATAAAATTATACCTCAGATAACGAGCTCAAATTCAAGATATCTACCATATTTACCACCTATCCTATAATTAATCCGTTCTTAATGTTCTTCCGTGCTCATTTTATCTCTATACTATAACTAATAATAGCGTAAATAATCGTATAAAACGTCTCACTAAGACGCCCCACACTCCGAACTCTGCAATACAAAACAACAGAATTCACACGTAACCCCTCCAAATGATACATAAATACGACTTTAATCATTTTCGAAGTGACAATTTTTTTATCTAACCTTGACCTGACCTAAACTAAACCTAATACTAACCTCATAACCAAACTAACCTATATTTTGCTCCCAAAACCAAGTAAAAAAAACAATAAAATCAAATAATATTTCCGAGACCCGCCTCACCTCCTCCACTCATATACGAACACCTAATCCCCCCGCACCTACTATTGAGATCATTCTACGATAACACTCTGTTCCACACACGTAACTCTCTTCACCTGCAGCACTCACTCTGCTATGCCTACCATAGAACTGAACTTATACCACCCATTCAATCACATCTAATACACACACTCACTCGCTCCACTTTCGTCTACTCACCTATTACCTCACTTCTCATTAATCAACCTTTCATATCATTATAACACCCTACCACTACTTCAATATCCAGCATATCCTATATACTTATATAATATTATTTCTATATCATATGGACCCAATGTTTGTAGGCTTTAATGGAAGTTTGATGGTCTTTATATCCTTCGTAATGGGGGAACTTATTGCAATCATCTGCTTAAGTATCACTTTCTTTTATCATAGATACACATCTATTAGAATAGATTATGTCATAATACCCAACTAACTAAATCTAACTAAAAAATATCATACGCATTAAATATTCAAATTCATATAGCTGCTATAAGGCTATATATATATAATATAACTATACCTATTATCATACTAGGCCTGAAATCAGTAAATAAAAGACCATACAAAAATCTCAATCCAACTCAAAACAACAGATAAAACAGCCACCAGTATCATGACCCCATCTTAAGACACATCGTTGTATAAGAGCTGATCCAAAGTTTTTATACGAAATGCTATATATAAAAACAAATCAGAAAAAAACAGAAAAAAAAAAAGAATAAACAAAAAAAAAGAATCTCACCTAATACAAAGAAATACAACCACATACAGACATCAGTACAATAGACTACAGACGGAAGAAAAAGCATTTTGTATGAACCTGATATAAGATTTTACCGATAGGAAAAGTCAAACAAAAAATAAAAAAAAATAGAAACAATATCAATATGTTACGTCATATCTAATATTTATGACCTCCTTATGACATTAGAGCTCATTCTATATAACCTACACATTTGTATACTCGCCCGTTAAAACAAGAAAAAGTAAGAATTTCTATTTAAATTATTTGACACTTTTTTTTAAAAAAATCACATTAATTAATATCAACCATTAATTAACAAAATATTTATTATTCTTTATCTTATAATTAGATAAAATAAAATATATAATATCAATTAAAATACAAAATGAAATAATGAATACATACTATATTCCCTCTCACCCCATATTTTTAAAATATATTTAGTTTCTCAAATAAATATCTCATATTATTATTATTATAAGTGGTATAATACTATTGTAGGATATTTATTATAAATCCAGTCTAATCCTATTAATATGTATAATATTCAACCTGCATCTCCGATCTATATAAATTTATTTCTCTCATTTATAACACCTATAAAGAATGTCCGAAATTGATAGTATCTATATTATTGATTAAAGTTCTTTTCACACTAAGACGAACGACCTTATAACACACTACTGCCTACTTTAAAAATAATTAAAGTGAAACTCATTCTTGAAAACAGATTAATTATTTGATTATTATTCATTATGAAATTATTAAAATATTATCTATTTCTATTTTTTCTTTCTCTCAATGTTACTTTAGCCACACTCGATGTTATTAACGACAATGAACAATAAAAAATCATCAATGTTGATGCAATAAATTCATGTATACCATTTCATATTGTTTATCGGGGTTATTTTACGGCATCAGAGCGTGTTTCTAATAAATCGACTACTGGGATTCAGGAGTACAGCCGTGCGATTTTAAAAATTCGACTTCTGGAATCAGAGCGAGTCGATCCTATTTTTCTCATCTTCACCCATCCTCGACTACACTAACAACTATAATTATATAATATAAATTAACCATACACTATATATATAAATATGTATAACTTACCAATTATTATAAATAAAGTTTCATATATAAAATATATAGATATATATCTATAAGCCTCCACAAACAATCTTCTATGAAAGGTACCTTGAAATCACTAACCACCACTAACAAGCCCAGGCCCCCAGAATGCCGAATAAAAAGCGATCATCAGTCTCATGCATTTTGTCGGCAAATCAGTAGCCCAGCTATAAGAAATGCTCAGTGAAATCATTTGTTTGGATGGGATATCTTTGACAGTACAGGGAAAGTGCATTAAAGGTTTTAAATTTGTACTCATTGAAGGGAGGATTTGATTGTGCCCAAAATGCGAAAATGTTCACAGCAAATACCTCTGTTTAATTGGCCAAAGTTAATTCAAAGATTATATTTTGAATATTATAGATAATCGGTGCATAAATCTAATATGGTTTATTTAGGTATGCAGGGAGTCATTCTTTGGTTCAGTATGAATTTTTTTAATAAAATGCTGATAATCCAGCATGATTTACCCATATCACGAAGATGAGCCGGGGGGCGATTTTCTTACTATCTAGTGCAGGGGTCTGTTGTAATGGTTTAATCTGGAGTGATTTATTGTAAAATTGAGTGTGTATCTTGTTAAGATGGGCTGTTATAGGTAGAATTTTTGTTCTATTAAGTAAGTTCGGAGGGAAGGGGGGAGTCGAATTCACTGGCATACATTAGGACAGGTGAAATCTCTAATATAGAGTTTTATTTTGGGAAACAATACACGCCTTGAACCACTGCAGGTGATGCAAACGTATTTAAGAAAAGAGCGATGTAACATAATTCTTAATTCTAATTAGGATTCTTCTTAATGTGACTAAAGTCCTTTATCCAACTCAATATCTATAGAGCTATACCTATATTGTGCGCTCTAGAAAATCAAATGTAGATTATATATTCTGATAGGCCTGTAAGTTAATTAGTTACCAAAACCATTGAGTGTATAAGATAGTAAACAAAATCTAATTGTTTCATAGGAAAACTGCCGGATAGATCTTTGATTCCCTTCTATCAGGGGAAAGATCAAACTTCAAAGATAATATTTTTTACTCGGTGATGAAATCATTTATTTATCTTAACTAGTCCTGATTATCATAGTATCATTCATAATTTTAGTCTCGCATCGTTATATGATGGAGCTGTGATTTTAGAACCGAGCTTCATCAGCTATAATTTATATGAAGAATGTATACAGATGCATAAAGGAAAAGGGAATGGTATAAAGGATGTCCTAGGAATGCCATTTAAATAATATTACATAATAAAACAAACATTTCTTCTGCGGGCTGTTATTATTGGGTTTGGATCCATCTCTCTTATATAATTCAATTAGTTACTTCTATTATATTTCTGATATTTGTTCATGATATTAAATTTTAATCGGATCTTGTACCAAAATAATCATCGATTTTTGAGATAAGATATCTTTCTTTTATATTTATTTTCAATTTCTATTTTAGATTGGGTTAATTTTTTTATGATTACAGCCATAATCACACTCATCCATGAACGTCTAATAATTATTTTTAATTAAGCATAAATATATTTGACAGAATCACATCTGTAGAATAAGAACACACGCTGTTCTGATATATATAAAATAGTAAGTACTATTATAAAAATTAATTATAATTAATATAAATATATATATTATACTATTATATATATAAATAATATATTATTAGTATATATAAAAATATAATTATATTAATATATAAGTATAAATATATAGGTAAGATAACATCACTATCAGGCGAAAATTGGCATTATTTTTTCTCAATCCAGCATATCAATCTCTGCCAATATCTTACCATTAGATAAGGAAATATTATCACCATAAAACGGAAAAAATGTATTGCAATCATAATTTAAAGCCAATTAACTACAATACTAAAAGGAAGCGCCCCATTATCGCATATAAAATTTTTTAAATCATATGTTGAATAAACTAAATTTAAAATTATCTAAATATTAAATATAAGAACATGAATATTTTAATATTAAATAAAACATATAATCAAAAAATGGTGTATATTTTATCATTATAATTAATTATAGATTATATTATATTTATTATTATATAGCAACAAATTAGAAAAACCAATAACTATTATATTATGTATATATTTAAATTTTTATTATCATTATTATTAGATAATTAGATTATTATAATATATAACCCCACCTTCTTTCCCCAAAGAAAATAAAGAGAAGAACTATACACAAGTCGGAAACAAGAAACCAGCCTTGCCAACCCAAATACCTATTAATAAGCCTCCACTCAGTTATAAAATCCACCTCTATAGTTTCACAGGACATGCAACAGACCCCTCATAGGCATTCTCAGTAGCATCCCGTATCGCACGCAAGCCAGGCAACAACTATACACCCCTCACAAAACCCTGCCATCAATTCCTATATGCACCTTTCTTCCGGTCTCATGGGAAAAACCACGTTTTAATACAAGGATCTTTACCCGGACTACAATCCACTTTTTCTTCTGATTCCCAGCCTGCCAGCTGGTCGATTCCCTGCATACCACTCACTATCACCGCTAACCAACCGATATCATCCACCTTCCAGATCCACTATCCAATCTATATACCATCTCATTAACCCCCTTCATTATCGCCACACACACAGGTACCCTTTAATACGATATATCTCTCTATCAATTGGTTTCAATGATTCTACACTCCCACACACCCCTAATGATATATCCATACATGAAGCATGCACATTTTTTTATAATAATAACTCATCTCTAACTCCACACCCATATATAACACATACAATACATTAATAACAAGTAAATGCAACATCACCTCAGTAAACCCCTAAGCCACTCAACTTAAATGTCTATGAATCGCACCACTAAATATTTAAAATCACCATCACATTGCTCCTAATTCATCTAACTTCCTACGAACATCACGGTCATAAACATCCATCCCCACTATATTATCAAAAACAATATCTTTATAATTATTCAAACGTTATAACCGTGTTGAATACAACTAAATCTCTCACCCAATCATACATAACCACCACTGAATCGTTCCTCACTCTACAAATCTATTCTACCTTAAATATAACTCTTATGTCTACGGAGATCATTCAAAAACCAACACCTTATATACATACCCCTGCAAATTCTACACATACTAACAAAGCCTCTCTTATACAACATCGAACTCTACTCCAACCTAAATACAACAATCATCAGACACCAATAATCATCCTCAAATAAAAGGTAGGGCACCAAAGAGCACCACTCCTCCTCCACAATGTCTCCATCCATTGACTAACCCTTCTACCGCCACCCCAGCCCCAACTCTTCATACCCCACACAAAATACAAACTCCCATACGACCAAGCAGACCACTTCCTGCTCCACTCCAGCATAATATTAACACAACTCTATTCAACTCTATAGTAATTCTTACACACGCATCACCCATTGCATATACATACTTCATTCATTCAGTAAGTCTTTTCCCCAACACTACATAATATATCACTAACATCTAGCATTAGAATCAATCACCTATTATCCTATACATAGGCCTGTGCAATATAAAATCCATAAAACAGTAACAATTATTTATACTTCTCCAACTAATGATAATCCCAATCCATAGTATTCATAATGATAATAGTAATGATCCATACATCCATTCTACCAAAACACTTACTGAACCACCACCTAATTTTCTATCACCAATCTAGACCTTCATCACACAACACTCATCTTAAATCGACCAATAATACCATAATATAATCTTCTACCACAACTAACCCGTATAATTCACATATTCCTCACTTTAAATACCCAATACAGTCACCTTGTTTATCTTCTCCCCTTAAACGTCCCTTACTAGATATATTACTTATATAGCTTCTTCCTTCCAATCCCTAAACTTATGACTCCCCATTAATACGCTTGTTATACACACTATACTTCCTAAATCCATAAATTAATCTATCACAAATACTCACATCTTCCCTATCAGTTCACCAGTAATTCATCTATACCTACACATGTTACCATTCTTTCAACATCACGTATTATCGACCCACCTCATCCTTCCTCTGACTCACCCCAACCTAAACATCATTCCCTCTAACATATTAGACTATCCTATCATAACCCAACACACCATATTCATATACACTTTCTGAAAAGACGATAATTAACACAGAAAAATATGCACAACTTCACGATGTTGTCCCTCCTCAACCCCGCGATAACATCCTTATCAATGCAGCAAAACAAAAAGGACAATACACCAATCAAATTTAAATAAAGCATAATTTCGATTTCCCTTATATACTACTTGATTAGACCATAACACTCCTCCCCTTAACCAGAATAGCTTCCAAACTTATTCCCAACCAAAGTATAACCATCCTACATAGTCCTAACCATCCAAACTGTTCATTAGCCTCATATTGTGCTCCCGATTAGGTATCCGTTAGATTTCGTTATATCGCCTAATAATCCAAGCATCTATCATCGCAGAACCTTGATCCAAGTGCTTAATAAGTATATGAAGAGAAAAGCACACTTCGTGTACATAATTTAAAAGCATAGATCACGAGAAAAGAAAACACACAGTCTGCATTCCAAGAACTTCACCTGACATAGCTACTACAAACTTCCACTCTAACTCCCTATCGTGAGCTACAGAACCACATACTTCGTTGCTACGGGCGAAACAACTGGCACCCAACATACCATGCCACCAATGTTTCATCAACTCCGTTTCATATGCAACTAAACTCAATACCCTGGTCTCACCTGCTAGAATACTACTCCTACAAATGATCTGGTCTTGAATTATAGCTATTTAGCAGAGAAGCCACTAAAATTGATCATGTCTTGGTTTGATATCGGATAAGCCTGTTCGTAATTCAAATTCCACTCATGAGGATTCAAATATTTATAATTTGAATTATGTTTAACATTATCAACCATGCTTCTTCCTTCGATATTACCCAACAAATGATAAAAAACAAACGAACACAAGAAGAACAGCTTAGAAGAGTTTGAGCCACGAGTTCGACCTTGAATACGATTAAGGAGCCCTAACAGAAAAACTGCTAGAGAATGATGTATCCTTCCACTGATGGACATAATAAAAAGAGTTCAGTACCAAATAATCTTCACTATTCTCAAATAATTTGAAGTGAACAGAGGTTACCTGATTATGTGAGAATTTACTTATGAACTTAGGTTTAACATTCTAAGTAGATAGAAGTATAAAAAATTGAAAAAATTATAATATTCACCTATTTGTAATTAGTAACACATCATCGTTATACAGTTACTATGCCGGCGAAAATAATTGTTTATAAACTAGGTCGGTCCAACAATCAATAGTATACAGATTAGGAACCCGTAACCTAGCCTCGGAAAAACCTAAAGCAGAAGTATAAAAAGATCAGTACCAAATGAATCTTCACTTGATTCTCAAATAACTGTTGTAAAGCATGAAGCAAAATTTGTAAGCTTTATATGAACAATGAAAGATAAAAATAAGGTAGCCATATTAAAATTATAGAATATATATGATTGAACTTAGTCTACATTATAATGTGATAACTGAAGCCATCAGTATACAATGATTAATATATTAATATATTATTAAGTCTGAAAAGTATTATAGTATATTAAGTAATTATTAAATACTATTATTATATAATAATAAATATATATATATAAGTATTATATATAAATAGATCATATTAATTATAATAAAATATCCTATATATATATATATATATATATATATAATAATAGTATTATATGAATTATATATATATACTGTAATACTATTATTAAAATATATTAAAATAATATATAAGCTATATGCGTATTATAATAGTCAATATCTAACTATCCTACTCGATAACCAATTAATACAGGGTTATTGGGTATATTATTACTGATTAATAATATAAATATTTAAAAACAATAAAATATACAACTTATATAGATTTAAATTACTACGATAAATAATAAAATTATATATATATTATAATCTATTATATAAACTATATATATGGTTTTATATTTTTATTAAGAATATATATAATTAATTCATATAATTAATAGATCTACATCGCAGAAGATTAATATTAAAAATATTTAATTATACTATATTATATAGTAAATAACATAGATACTTCATCAAATTTAGTGACAACGTATATTAATCAATAGTTTACCCGTTAAATATATATAACAAATTGAGCAAGCCATAATGTATATCCGTCAAACCTCCTTACATTATCTAAATAGTATAAAAAATAATACTATAGTAGGAACCAAATAAGTAAAAAGATACTAATGGACCAGGTCTGTTCTCAGAAAAACATATATTTAGTTTTATGGTTCATATGACACTTTTAAAGATGGTAAGTATCCCCAAATAGTATGTAACAGTCATTGCTCCAAGTCTACATCACCAACAATGCCATATCCATACCTTTACCATTTATTTTGTCGCCGAATTCTATTATTCGACTATACTTTTCTACTTTAATTTATATATTTCCTTAATGTTATAAAATAATTAAAAGTTAACTTAAAATCTTCCAAAACGATTCTGATAAATCTATAAATTATAATAATTTTGAAAAAACCAAATCCCCCTAACCATTCGAATTTCAAATGCTCCCGTATACTATCCATAATTCAATGCATAAGATACACTCATCGTAATTATAATTATATTTCGGACATATATAGGCCTGCAGAACTTGCCTAAGAAACCTAATATCCAAGCATATCAAAGTGCACGCCATTATCATTTATAGAGTAACAGACTACTATTTCGTATACATTTATCAAGTACCCTTGATCAACTTTTAATTCGCCTTCCAACAAAAAGATAGAAACTTTTAAATTATATTTCTTGAATTGATATTAAAATATATTTTTATTATATTTTTAGACATATTTTTTATTTTCAAAATAATTTTCCAACTAAAGAAAATTTTCTATTTATACGTAACTCGAAACAATGAGCAATACTATATATTATACATTAGTAAAATATCATATTATACTTACTTACTTGTACTTAGAAGATCAAATATTTCTCAATATCGTATTAGTGATCCAATTGCTTCAAATAAGATCATAATTACTGTGATATTCGATATGTAACATATATAACGTAAATACATATCGATAGAAATATAAATAACTCAAGTATTATATAATATAACAGCAAATTATTTGATTTGTTATAATCTGCAAGGGAATATATATCATTTCATATATAAATTTCGAATAAATAGTTGAAATTATAGTATATATACAATATGCAATAAGTATAAATAATTTAATCAACTTAAAAAATAGAAACTTTAAATAAAATTACGAATAAATAAGTTCTTGCTTTACAAAGCAGAATACAGCGAAATAGCTACTCACTATATCGTAAAATAACAATACGATCTGCATATGCAGCAAGCTCGTGTAACATATTATTAGGGTTAAGAAAAATATAATATATATAAAAGATTATATAATTTTTTATTGTTAAAATAATAATAGTACAATATTAATAATAATGTCTAAGAATAAATTATCCTACAGATCTTTAAATATAATAGTACATAGAGACCCGAACGCGAAACCAAAGCGTCACCTAAAAGCTTCCCTCGTAGAAGCTATCTTGTTAAAGCATATTGCAGAGAAATACACATGAAATTCTCAATGAAAACCTCATTAATACAAAAATATTCATTTCATACGACCCTTTTTTGATTAATAGAGAAAAATAACAAAGCCTCATTATTACTGTTAGATATACTAAATCATAGAACCAAAGACGCTATCTCTATTAAATTTGGAGTATTAGATTTTCAATCTCATTGCTCCTAAAATAATGTCCCAATATATTATCCTCCTTTCTATCTCCTTTAATCTATCCAACGAAGAAAAGCAATAAGATTAAACCATTTGATTCGTTCGGCTTAAGAAATTGAAGAAACAAATTTCTCCTAAAAAAATTATAAAAAAAGAGATTAAATACTGAGATTGAATACTTTTAATGTAATTAGTAATATCTCAACAAATCTTCACTCAGAATTTCAATGATATATTGCACAGACATTGTTACTGAATAAATTACTTCTTTCAATCCTTTAATAAATTTAATATAAATATATATCTTAGCCGCTTAATACGGATTTATATTTATATTTAAGCTTATGTTTAGTAGTTTTTAACAGACTATGCTCTTAAAAAGAAATTGGAAATGAAAGATGAAAACTATAACGTAGTCTTATTTTACCAATCAAGAATTCTGCAACGTATTTCATAATTAATAAAGAAAATTTTAATATCTAAGTATAAGAAACAATGAGAAACCTTTTTAAATTGGAACAGGATAAAATGAACTAGATCAAAGATTATAACTTAAAGATTATGAAGTTAACTCTTTTAAAGCTAGATAAACCAAGTCTTACCCTATCGATAATATAATATTTCAAAAATCGCCTAAAGTGTTAGAAGTATAATACATAAAATTGGCAAAATAATTATCCTCCTTTCATTAAAGAGTTTTGATCATATATGCAGATATTGTAACTATGTGTATTTATAACCGATAAGGAAGAATCTGTATCAACAAAAAGCTTGGTTAGAGTATCATTATTACAGCTATCAAACTTACTAAATCTATACCTTCAAAATTAAAGATGACCTAATAAAATAAAATTTACTTATTAATAAATAAATAAAAGAGAAACTCAAACTTAGCAACCCTACAATTGTAAGATATGTCATAAAACACATCATCCTCTCTATTTATACAACGTATCCCAACAGTGCGCTCACTAAGAAACCTGCCAAAAAGCTAAACATGTTCATCATTTGAGTCGCTGTGCGCCCTGAAAAGTCATAGATGTATTAAAAAAAATATAAGATTTAATGTATCTTTAAGTGTAAAGCTAAATTCCCATTAAACAGCTTTCCCACAATAGCCAATCTAACTCCAAACTAATAAGCCTATAAATGAGTCTTTTGAGTATTTTATTGCTATACAGTTCTCGCTACGATCCACATATGATGGAAAGTTATTGTTCCCTTACTAAGTCGTGATTCCTAATCTCTTATAAAGGCAACAAAAATTACAGAAGAGGAGCAATAGAACTACATGTCTCAACGTCTACTTGATTCTAAAAAATGCCAGAACAGTTAATAAAATTGATATATTACCTATGAATTAGATTACAAAGATTCCAAACTCACATTATGGCCCCCAAGACCAGGCAACAGTATTCAGCCATATGTATGGTTACAATCACATAGATCAATATAGATTATAAGCCATGCCTCCTGGTTTGACAATTCATATCTAGAGAAATTGTAAGAATAAATCACCCATAAATAAAAGACGTTTAATTCTCTTAAAGAAAAAATGGTAAGGCTGTAGTCTTGTAACTGATTCTTCTTTTTTCGAATGAACAGTGTCTTGTGTTATCCATGATTGTATTGAGTTCTAGAGTTCTATTTCTGCCTATTATGCCATCCTCTATATTATTCCCTCCTCATATTGCCTACGTACACGCAATTCCTATAACTTCCTCATTCGTTATAATGTCTGGAATTGTGGCTTGTGGAATTAGCAAAATTAAAAGTTGAATACCGGATTAAAGAAGATAAAAAGGAATAAAAGAATGTGTAGAAAAGTTTTATTTAACATAAATCAAATCATAGAGTAAGTTAAAGTAAAATCTAACCATCCCATGATAAAAAGAGAGTCTGCTTTATAAAATTGAACCATGTTAAATGAGGATCTATTAAAATTATAGTTCACCCTTTAGAAATAGTAGAATGATCGAAGTAAACGACGAAATAATATTTTTCATGGATGAAGAATATGAGTGATATTTCCTTAAACTAAATAATAATTTACCAGCCCCTCTATGAAATTGCATGATAATTTAAGAAATATATTATCATTACACGTATACAGGCCAATATGAGGTAAATAACTTCACCATAAGAATGAAAAAAAATTAAACTATGTTCCAGCAAAGTTTTAAATTTCTTGAGGATTATAAAAAAGAGTAAGTTAACAATATCGATAAATCGTATCGAATGAAACAATATTGATAAATCATCTTAAATTAATTAATTTCTTTTGACTAAAAGATATTTCAATAATAAAGAAAATTGAAATGGTATAAATATATAAATTCCATACAATCTATATTTATAAAAAGAGATTCTTAGTTATACTTACAGATTTCACCATCATCAGAAATATATATAGTATTAAAGTGATGGAATGTATCAACACACAACTACTCATCAAGATAAAGACCTGACATATTATTGCGTCTTAAAAAAATTATCTAAAGAAGCCCTTCCATATAAAATAAGGCTTTAATAGGGGCAATGAAATGATAGCTCAATAAAACCTCATTATATTAAAATTTTAACTTAGTGATTTAAGAGGGAACTAGAAATAGAATTCATTGTCAATTTTCAGTTCAGAAACCCAAAATATTAGAAACGTTAATCAGATCCGTAACTAACTTATGTTGGACTGCGTAATAACAAAATTACTTTCAATCATGACGTTTGCAAAAGGTTGAATATTTCCGCCCTCATTCTCAACGATGCATTCATACTTTCCTCCGTCATCCATTGTTGTATATTTGAATTCAAGAATGTGGTTATCATCTTCTCAAGAAACGCGATTTTTCATTCCAAGATTTGTTGCTTGGGGATATTTACATCGTCCTAAAAATAGTATATTATTTCATAATGTAATAGTTACATATTAAATTTTGATATTAATATTTTTTAATTTGTCTTGCCTAGGAATTGTAGTCATGTAGCAAAAGAAATACTACAAGCTTAGGAAAATACCTGATAAGAAGTTAGAATATTAATTTTTATTAATTTTTAAAAATTAATTTTAATTCCTTTCTAAAATATTGAACATGCCTTTCATTTTAATAAAGAGAGGACCGAAGGAAACTTTTAAAAAACTTACTTAAACGACCACGTAATCTTGGGCTCAGGTCTCCTTCTCATAAAAGTCAATGATAAATGGATAGGAGACTTCACTATTTTTTTGCTGTCCTTCCACAGAAACAGTGGAATTTGGCAGAAGCCAGCAGGAACATTACCTGTAATTGAAGAAAGGACGAGCTTACAAGTGATCAAACATGTTTGTTAAATTGACATTAAATCATGTGCACCTTGAATTTTTTTAATTAACTTACATAAATTTTTATTTTATTCAGTAATCTGAGGTTTATAAGAATATAATATTTTATGTTTTTTTCTTTTATAACGTTTTACAGTTTAAGAGGAACAGTATAAAAATCAAAAAAGTCTTACACATGTAATGACATGAATGCAATATTAAGTTTTAAAATAATGACTATAAAACGAGAACTTGCTTTGATTATTGGTTCGATCACCAAAAGCTAAAACCTTTAGACTTGGGTGTAAAACATGTAGAAATAAAAGGGAAGAGATGATAAATTTCAGCATCGATTAATGCTTTTTTCTACAAGTTTGAAGGCAAGTCAGGGTTTTTTATATTCGATCAAGCGAAATGTATGAATATATCTTGTTTGAATTTTGTCAGAATTATTCTTTATAAAACAAGAAGCAATGTTGAGAATATCCAATGAATATGACCTGGAAAATGGTCCAAGCTATATATATATATATATTATATTATATATATTATATATTAATAATATATATATATATATTATATATATATATATATATATTATATTATATATATATATCAGTTATATATTATATAATTATTTTATATATATTATATATATAATATATTTATATATATTATATATATATATATATTATAATATATATACTATATATTATATATATATATATATATATATATATATATATATCTAAAATATATATATAATTTATTATATAATTATCTAAATATATATATATATATATATATATATATATATATATATATATAACATATCGAATGTATTAAGTGTGGTCTATCACTCCCATCTGCATTCCAGTGATCAATGAGTTGTTCGTCCCTTTCAGGTTTCATTCACATCAGAAATATATTGTTAACAGTGCACAAAAGTGTTTATAAGCATTTCCAAAGGTACTTTTGTTTTTATCCTTCATACACCAAACACATTATTTATACTAGCACATACTCTTTTAAGTTTTTTAAAAAAAATGACTACAATATATTTTTGCCCTAGAAGAAGCCAAAGGAAACTGCTCCAATTATATTCCTTCATCCACTCCTCAATCATTAATTTTTGGTGGTGTCTGGTAGAAAAGATTGTACTGCCGAAAAATTGCCAACTTTTTCTTGTGCAACCTCCCCTTATTTTTAAAATAATCGCTTCCATTTCTTCTATAAATTCGGCATTGTTGATAGTCACCTCTTCTTCTCTAGGCTTTACTTCTTGTTCTTAACCTAAACTCAGGTATTTTGATCTCGGCAAAACAAATCTTACTCCGTTCCCTCTTATTGTTTATCTTCAAATTTCTTTAAGCTTTCATTTGTGCACAATGACGTCTATAGCTCTTGCGTAACTGATTTGAAATCCTCTGAATTTCCTACTTTAAGATCTCAGCTATCATGAGAAATTACGTCAATATAATTTCATGTTCTTATTTATCCCTAACTATAGTTCATCCTTAATTCTTTATCTTTATAAACTGCAAAATAGAGCATATTCTTTCGATATCATTACTCTAAAACTATCATTCATAGTGATTTGAATGATCATCACCATCAATGTTTTTCTTCAGTTCTCAAGATACAGACTGTAAACTCCCCTACCAATTATTTTTTTCAGCAACCTTTACCCGAAGGTGCATCTTATAGTGTATTTTCTTACCCCTTTTCAAGCTCATATTTCAGATGGTACCAATATCTAAGACATTTTCTTATCACCAAATATTTCTACATATACTGTTAAATTCTTTCTATCTCTGGTTTACCTCGCTCGCCTTCAAGTTTCTATATCATTTTCTATCTAATCAAGTATTGACATTAATATTAATTTTATTTGGTACTTCAGTTTTCCAAACTAAATGGAGTTGCAGTGTTTATTTGATTTCAATTGAAATAATTATTGTTATTGTCTCGGCTGTTTATGTTCTTCGAAGTGTACAAAATACGTTACCGATGTGATACTTTCATCCATAAAGCCAAACATTCCATTTCCTTTCCCTTCAAGTAAAGTCATAAATATAGTTTAACTACTTCCCTATATTACCCATCGATATGTTGTTATATTCAATATTGCCGTGGCGACCAAACTCCATCATAAGTTCACGGTACATATTTTTCATCCTGACAAATTGCAAAACCTATTTTCTTTGGCTCTAAAGATTTTTCATATTTCTTCAAGAGTGGTTCAGTAACAACTGATTATTCGAAACCATATGAAAATCTTCCAATCAACAGACTAACTGCTATTCCAGTCTTCGCGGCCTCTTTGTCATTT
>JABUQX010130605.1:0-5000 GCA_015478945.1 Trachelipus rathkii
AGTAGAGAGATAAATAATTCTGGTGCTATAAGTGTATTCCAGAGAAGTTTAATGAGTATAAATATATGTAGAAATTCCATGAGGGATATACGATATAAATCATTGGAAATGTACGAAGGTCATAAAGTTATAGTATGGACGGGACGACATGTTGCACAATAAACGCAGATTGCTGAGAACGTTTACGGTGGTTTCCCATCAATTTAAATATATCTGTATTTTTCATTACACAGAACATTTTTCATCAAAGCAGACATGAGGACTGTTTCTTTAAACACTCAGTATCTGATTCTGTTTGGACAAAGAAGAGATATGAGCCAGGTCAATGTTCTAGGGTCTCAGATGTTTCCGTTGGCCAGAAAAGAGTTCTTGAAAGTATATAAAGAAGTTACTTCGGATCCATACGGATACTTGCTGTGTGAGCTTCATCCTAGGAACACGCATAGAGTTCTGCTCCGCACCAACATTCTACCGCATGAGATAGAAACTGTGTACATTCCTGCATAATGAGTAGTTTAGTTGTAAAGTATTTACCTCTTAAAAAGATTTAAAAAGCTGAAACCCGCTGAAAAGCGTAAAATAATCTGCGATGATGAGAAGTTCGTCCAGTGTGTATGTGAACTCTGCTTGAATCTTATAAAGGGGAATGTTCCTTTAAACACGCCTCAGAAGGTAAAGCTGCGTCGACATAGAAACACCATTAAAAAACTCTCCCGTAACATAAAGCAACTGAAAAATAAAAAGAAGGTGCTGCAGAAGGGGGGTGGTGTTTTCCTTCCTCTACTTTTCTCAGTAATTGCTCCTCTGATTACCAAGTGGATATCTTCATAATGAAGAAGGTCGCTGTATTACCGTTTAACGAGTATGAGAAAATGAAGTGTAATACTACTTCATCGATGCAGAATCCCCATACTCAGACTACCCAAACGCCGCCATACGCAGTGCAGTCCTCACTGCAAATTCAACCACCACATCATCGTCATTTCTCTCGAGAGAACCAACAACCTTTGACTGCCGGACAAATTCATCAGCAAACTCTACCTTACAGCTTGTTCGACCCTAAAGTTGAACAGATAAACAACTATGAGAAAGAGGTGTATCGGATATTAAATTCAGACATTAACATACATGAGAAGCGTATCTTATACCAAGATGCAATGCAGAAATTATTAAGCCTCAAGGATTTGCATCTAAAGGGCCCACTAATTAAGTCTGACGTGGAGGAAGCAATTTTGCCACAAGAAGTAAAACCTGAGGTGAAGTACGAAGATCAACTTAAGAAATATCCTAGGAGAGAAGCTTGCCAAACAGGTTCCTCGCAACATAGGCTAACTCTCTATACATATTTAAAAGCACAAATAACTTGGAAATGAGCCTAGGTCAAATCATTATTGATGATGAGGTAATTAAAGGATCAAACCATTGTGGGATTTAAATAGCTGATCTCGTCGCGCGAACTGGAAGAAAGGGGCTTGTAAACAGGGTGGCCAGCATCAACAGGAGCTTCAAGACTATAAAGTTTTCCCGCGTTCTTTAATCTTGAACACAGCAGATTAGCAGAACTGGGATGATATTCCTAAGAACACAAGACCCCGATTCTAGTTCTTACAGGTTTCGTCCTACGCTTCAGATATTCAAACGTGTGGTTAAGGAAAGTAAGAAAAGCCCAACGCCCTAATCTTAATTGGATTAATTCATCAGTTACGATTTATGAATGTTATTCAATATTATTATTCGAATATATATATATATAATATTATTATATATATATATAATATATATATATATATATATATATATATATATATATTATATATATATATATATATATTATATATATATATATATATATATATAATTTGTTCATTGTTCTAATTTGCTCACTTGTGAATAAATAAATAAATTCATCATATTAAACACTATGTTTTATATTTCCTTTTACCATATATATATATATATATATATATATATATATGTTTTTATTTATGTCAGTATATAGATGATAGATTATATATTATATTTTCCTTTTACCATATATATATATATATATATATATATATATATAAAATGTTTTTACTCATGTCAGTAGACACCATGGAGGCTAAGGAAGTGGTTGATAAGTATTATTACGATGTGAAGGAGCCTAATAGCTACGGTGGATTCACAAGGTTTGCCTCGAGGTTTCCGGACATTGGGCGGAAAGAGTTGAAAGCATATTTAGAGGGCGAGGAGGCTTTCACTCTACATAAACCTGTTCGCAGAAAATTTCCTACCCGGAAAACCATAGCCCCCTGCCTCGATAGCGTATGGCAGCTGGATTTATCCGAAATGGTTAAATACAGCTCGTACAACGATGGATATCAATACATACTTTTCACCATTGATGTGTATTCTAGATATTTATGGTTAAAACCTTTAAAAGATAAAAAGTCAGGTACTGTATCTGACGCATTGAGAGAAATTATAGAGGGTGACAGGCGATGGCCAAGAATGCTGTGGACGGATCAAGGCACTGAGTTTCTAGGTCGAGAATTTCAAGAATTAGTTAAAGAGCATGACATGGGGTATTACAATACATTCTCAGTGAATAAAGCAGCTATAGTTGAAAGAGTACAGCGTACTATCAAGGAGAAAATGCACCGGTACTTTACCCGCATGAACACTTTTAAGTATATTGACATACTACAAGACCTTGCTCATTCTTATAATAGATCGTTCCACAGAACTATAAAATCTACCCCTCTAGAAATGTCGAAAATAAAGCCTACGAAGCTGGCTCATTCACAACGAAGAGTCAGGAAAATAAAGGATAATTCAGGTGTATGCCTAGGTGATTATGTGCGAGTCTCCAGAGAGGCGGAAAGGTTTAGGAAAGGCTATGAGTCAGGGTGGTCTACAGAGGTTTTCAAAGTTCACAATATTCGAGACTTCCCTTATGATGGCTTAAAATTATATTATTTGGAGGATTGAACGGGAAAAGATAAAGGCCGGTTTTTTATAAGACAGGAAATACAAAAAATACGCCTTCAATCCTGAAGTATATGTGTATAAAAATTAAAAGATTTAGCTCGAAAGGAAAAGGGTCGAACTAAACAGTACTTGGTTTAATGGTAGGTTATCTGACAAGTTTTAACATCATATATAAAAGCAGTGAAATTATAGAATCATTAATCAGTATTATTGTGGCCATGGCGAGTACAGATCACTTCTATTTAAACTCTGCCTTCTTCGGCTTCGATGAATCTACATCCTGATAATAAGCTCTCAGACTTCACGACGGAGTTACTGAATCCTATTGACATTGAAAGAGACGTTTATGAAATAGGATTGTGTGAAGTGATATTAAATACAGATGTGGAAAATGTTCCGCATAATCTTTATTGGATGAATGTTTACAGAAGTGTAGACTGTGTTGAAACTATATTGGATGTGAAGAACACAGGTGCTCTAAACCGCGTTACTATGGGTACAAGAGAGTACTTTTATGAAAGAATTGTACTGAGGAAATCCTATTTTAAGTCAGTTCCTGCAATGTTCAGTTATTTAAATACGCTTTTAGCGACTAGTAATATGTGTAGAGATCTAATTTACAACACAGATATTCATCCCTCTGATGATGAAGTATTAATTACTTTGAGATCAACGGCAGGCATTAACCTTAGAGATATTGACGTGTTTTTCCTCAGGAGATCGTCATGGCAACGGAAACACGTTCATGAACGTAAAGGTTGGTTAGATGTACTGCATGATGTACCTACTATGCTGAAGAGGGTTATGAAAACAGTGGAAAACGAACATATAACCAAGGAAGAATTAATCGATGAGCAAGACAGGGTGTTACATTATACTTGTATTACCTCAGAGATGCTCAAACACCCTGGGATGGCGTACGTGTACACTGATATAGTGGAACACCAATATGTGGGCGACACTACAGCTCCTCTGTTAAGGGTAGTTTATTTTCCTGAAGAGAGTAAGGTAATAACATTCCCAAATGTCCACTATCTCTCACTGAACAGGTCATTGATCGGGTCTATAAGAGTACATATAAAGGACGTGGAAGGACGGCCATATCCATTTACAAGTGGCACATTGATGTGTAAAGTTCACATTAGAAAGAAACGTCCCCATCAGCTATAAAATGATGGAACATTTTTTAACCAGAATTGAAAATCTCATCTATATGTTACTTGAGTTCATTCAAGAAATAGATGCCTCTGCAGGATATATAAGGGCCATAATCAATTGCATTTTTTCATTCATTGATGCACTCTTACAGTGTAAAGACAGTATAGGGAAGAAGCTCCAGTTACACAAGTAATAAACATGGAAAGAGTATTCATTGGCTCGAGATCACAAAGAGGGTACGGTCTTGGAGGATTTTTCACTAAGTTACTGCGAAGCGCAATCCCCGTATTTAGAAGAGGGGGTGAATATCTAGGTAAAAAAGCTATAAGAACAGGTCTGCACACTATACAGGATATAGCGACAGGAGCCAATCCTCGTGCTTCATTAAAAAGACGGATTGCCGAGGTTTCCGACGAGATGCTCGATGACGTTAAACGCAAAATAAGACGTAAAATGACAGGGCAGGGCCGGGCTAAAGTTAAAGGACGCCGGACCACCACAAATAGGAAAAAGCCTAAGACGAAGAGAGCTCTGAAGAAGAAGCAAGGCCGTAAGAAAATCACAGTGCGGAAAAACCCTAAGGCTAAAAGGGTTAAATCTACAAAACGTATTGATGTATTTACCATTTAACTACTAGATGGTATCTTTAACTACAACTTTCGGCTAACATGTATATAAGTGGAGCACATATGAAGCTTTGTTCATTATACAGCCTAGCACCGCACCGACAAGATGCATTTCCTTCGCCCTGCTAGTCCAGACTGCTGCAAGAGCGAATTGGATCTCTTCTCGATGAATCCTACTCAGATCAGCGTGAGTGACAGCAACTTCATCAGCATTAATCCCTCACATTCGATAACCAGCACTGACGT
>JABUQX010130605.1:10000-25388 GCA_015478945.1 Trachelipus rathkii
TATATATATATATATATATATATATATATATATATATAACATATATATATATATATATATATATATATATATATATACTAACTACTATATATATATAACTATATATGACCCCAATAATTTATTTTCTGCTGAAAAATAAAGGCCTCATCCGATCCAAAGGGAGAATTGCCAAGACACTTTTATATAATGATGATGTGATAAATTCAATTCTTCTTGGCAAGGATCATCATCTCACTAGATTAATCATAAGAGATTTTCATTCTAGGTGTCAACACTTGGGTGTTCAAACCACTATCAATTTCATCAGATCTCATGGCTTCTGGATGTGAAGAATGTTTTGTCAGACTGTATAGTATGCAAAAAATTTAACAGTATACCCTTTAAATATCAAAAAATGACTAATCTTCCTCATCATAGAGTTAATTTTGTGCGTCCTTTTGGAGCATACTGGTTCGATTTTACAGGACATCTCTTTGTAAAGATTAATGATAAGGAACTTCAAAAAAATGTATCTATTAATTTACACATGCCTTAATATCAGAGCTATTCATGTTGTCCTTCCAGATATGTCCACTGAATCCTTTTCACTTTCATTCCAACGTTTCACCAAATATATGGCTTACCTTTCCAGTTCCTTTACTCAGCTGGCCGCTTGAATTTAAACAAGGTGAAATCTTACTGTTAAGAGATCTTTGTTTCAGATATGTTCTCGAACATATGCGTTTCGCCATCCCTGCCACGACAGACGGACCTTCCACCTCAGTCTGCTGTCCCGAGTGTCCCTCTTCGGTCTGCACTGGTTCCTACGCGAAGTGAATCTACATCGAGGTCTGGTCGCCGAGTTCGTTGGCCGCGTCGTTACTTAGAGTAATGCCCCCTGCGACCAGCCCTCTAGCAGGGGGGTGATGTTGCCAGTTTACAACTACGATATTTTTACATTTTTAGCGACAGCAATTATTTACAGTACTGCTGGCAACCTGGCAGATTCTTCGCTTGGATGATGCAACTGCGTCATCGGCCTAACTTCTAAAAACTGTTATGTGGTAGAAAGCACGGTCTTGCAGTGAAGAGAATTTGTATCATAAATTATTGCTAACACCTTTATTTAAGTGTTCGCAAGGTGCTTTTCAGTTGTACCTTCAAGTACCAATTTTGTTGTCTCTCAAATAAATTTATTTTGTGAAAGTGGATTCTTTCAACCTCAAACCATTTAACAGTAGAAGCGACAACTACCAGCAACAGAAGTCGTTTATTTTGGTACCCCTGGAGTTACCAGTGCCACTAGAGTGGCACAAAGAACGCCTTGAAATAGGAATTCAGACTTTCGTGGAACACCGGGCACCGACTGAGAAAATATTTTGGTATTATTATTACATTATTGACCATTTATTATTATTATTATTAATTATTATTATTTTATTATTATTATTATTATTATTATTATTATTATTATTATTATTATTATTATTATTATTATTATTTTTAAATTATTAATACAACTTCTATTATTAATATTTCTAATATTTTTAATATATTTTAATTTTTTATTATTAATAATAATTTATCGTTTATTATTTTTATTATTATTATTATTATTATTTGGTGCTATCACCCGCTGGCTCACTAGCACCCTATTTATATTTCGCCTTCTTCTTCACCACTTGTCCGACACCTCATCATGTCGGAAAACACAACTTCCCCCGCTGCTTCCCTCGCACCTGCACAACCACCTGCACAACAACCACACCAGCACCAACTTCCAGCACCAACACAGGCACCCGCTAGCACAGGCACCGGCACCCAGCACCGCAGACACCTCCTGCATCACATGCAACCCGCGGAGTCCCCGACCACCTCAGTCTAAAGCTTTTTCCTTGCTCCCCACCCGGCACTCGGGCACCGCAACCCTTCAACTCCATACCACCTTACAACCTCCTGCCACCCTCATCTTCCTACACTTCCCTTGCACCACATGCATCTCTTGCTCCACAAGCTACTCACGCAAACCCAGCTCCCCATACTCCCCGCTTGCAACCCTTCTACGAGGACGATCCAGAACTTTGGTTCCTTCAGGCGGAGGCTATTTTCCCGATAGATCTCTCTGAGACAGAGAGGTATAGCCGACTCATGGCAGCGTTGTCCAACGCTACCCTAAAGAGAGTCCGCGACGCCTTCACGGTACTCTCTTCCTCCCCCACCCCGTACACTACTCTTAAGGAGCTGCTCCTAGCTCGCTTGTCCGCCACTCAGGAGGACAGGTTAGAGCAACTACTAGGTCGTGAGTCCTTGGGAGATAGGAAACCAACAGAGCTCTTGGTTTCCATGCTAGCTCTGTTGGGAGGAGCTCCCACCAACCTCTTTCTTCAAAAGATGCCCCTGTGGGCCACAAGAGATTTTGGTCTCTTTGGACCATGCTCTGCCTCTTCAAGAGGTGGCGGAGAAAGCGGACCGCATGTTGCGGCTACGCTCACCGCAGATCTCCGCCGTTTCTGCTTCTACATCCCTTTCCCCTTCCCCCGCACCCCTTCCCGCTTCCCCCGCTGCTACAATTCTTCCCCCTCCTACAGGGACTATTTTCAATGCTTCGCCTTCCTTTGAGCAACGTATTTCTGTAGTTGAACAAGGATTGTCCGCTTTGACATTGGAAGTTCGGGAACTGACTTCTTATGTCAAGGCGAACCTTCGTACTTCGCGTTCTTCCTCCCGCAGGAGAGGTTCTTCCCGCTCTCGTTCTTCTTCTTCAGGTAGGGAGCAGTATCCAAACGGATACTGTTACTACCACCACACTTATGGCAATCAAGCCAGAAAGTGTGCTTCGCCCTGTACCTACCAGGGAAACACATAGGCCAGTCCTTAGCAGGAGCGGTTAAGGATACTGGCCCTCCTACCTCACACTATCCTACGCTTCTCAAGGTGTTTGACCACACCACCAGGCGTCACTATCTTGTTGACACCGGCGCTGAGATATCTCTTCTACCTAGAGATCCTCACAACGACCCTGCTGCACCTCTCCCACACCGCAAGCTTCACGCGGCAAATGGCTCGTCCATAGCCATTTACGGAGAGCGGTTGTGCACTCTGGACCTCTCCCTCAGGAGAGAATTCCGTTGGGTGTTCATCGTCGCCGATGTCACACAGCCCATCCTTGGAGCCGACTTTCTCGCCCATTTCAACCTCTTGGTTGATCTTGGGAACAAGCGCTTGGTGGATGGCACCACCTCCATCGTTTCGGTAGGTTCCCTTGCTCCTTCTGCGCTCGGAAACATCTCCACGGTCGCGCCTCCGACCACCACTACTTCGCCATGGTTTACCCTCCTGCAGAAGGAGTTTCCTTCCCTTCTCAGCCCCTGCTCTTCCACCTCCCCTCCTCAGCATTCAGTTCTCCATCACGTGGAAACTACGGGTCCCCCCACCTTCGCCCGTGCTCGACGTCTTCCTCCGGAGAAGCTCAAGGCAGCTAAGGCTGAGTTTGAGCATATGCTTGAGTTGGGGATAGTTCGTCCTTCAAAGAGCAGCTGGTCTTCTCTTCACATGGTCCCTAAAGGAAACACAGGTGACTGGAGGCCCTGTGGTGACTTCAGGGCCCTCAATGCTTGCACTACTCCCGATCGTTACCCGGTTCCTCATATTCAGTCCTTCACTTGCCATTTGGACGGTGCAACCATCTTCTCTAAGGTTGATTTGGTCAGGGCCTATCACCAGATCCCTGTAGCTCCTGAAGACATCCCAAAGACGGTGTCATTACGCCCTTTGGTCTCTTCGAGTTCCTCAGGATGCCCTTTGGCCTCCGGAGTGCAGCACAGACGTTCCAAAGGTTCATCGATACTGTCCTGCGAGGTCTTCCTTTCGCTTGGGCATATCTCGATGACCTTCTCATCGCAAGCCGCACTCCTGAAGAACACCAGGAACATCTTCGCGCGGTTTTTGCACGGTTAAGCGAATGTGGCATTCGCATTAATCCAGCGAAGTGTGTACTGGGTGTTTCTTCGCTCACCTTTCTTGGCCACACTGTCTCCACAGAGGGTGTACGTCCTCTTGAAGACCGTGTGGACGCCATCCGTGCTTTTCCTCTTCCGGAAACACAAAAGCAACTTCGCCAGTACCTCGGGATGGTTAACTTTTACCATCGCTTCCTGCCATCAGCATCTGAATAAAAAAAACCTAGCCAAACTTGTTTGGCTAACTGAATATTTGAAAAAAGTTTCAAAAATATATTTTTAAAAAAATTTGCAACATTTTACTCAAAAAATTAGACCAGAAAATTCAAAATTATGGTTAAAAAAAAAGGTTTTAAAACTTAATTTTTATAAATAATAATAATAATAATAATAATAATAATAATAATAATAATAATAATAATAATAATAATAATAATAATAATAATAATAATAATAATAATAATAATAATAATAATAATAATAATAATAATAATAATAATAATAATAATAATAATAATAATAATAATAATTAGGCGGAGATTGATCTGGTCTTGAAGTGGATGGATGGAAGAACGATGCAGTATTCAGTCGGGTAGTTTTAATCCCTCTGAAAAAATTTATACTGAATATAATATACTACAAAGAGATTGGATGGTTTAAAATTCTTTAAAAGGTTATAATTTATATACTGGGAAAAAGAGATAGGCTCTGGTTATAAAATTGCTGCTTGCAAGATAACTTGGAGGTGACTGACCTAAACTACACAATCACCAAAATATATGTAACTTATAATTCTGCCTCCTCTCAACTTTTCAAATATCAAAATATAAGACTAGCCTATGGAGTAACAAATTCAGTAGGAAAAAAATTTAATCAAATAATTGACTAAATGGTAAAAAATAATGACTGAATTATAAAATTGAGACTAGTTTATATTATTGATATTTATTTGATAAAACAAAGGTTGCAGCAATCCAATTTTAGTTAAAAAAAAATTGTTAATCTTTCATCTGGTTATTTTGGATTTATGGTAATTCAGTAAAATATATATAGTTAATTTTCTGCCCTAGACAAAAAATTGGTTATGGAAAACTGAATTATAAATATAAAATGGAAAATGGATGAAAGATTGGTTCAATTCTGAATGATTGCAAATTTAGTTACACTGGATAATTATGCAAGCATAGAAAAAATGAGCATAAATCTAGCCTATCTATGAAGTAAGCCTATGGACTAGCTTAAGATTGTTTTTTTTATATATAATTAACTTAAAAATAGATAAATTTTTTACAGAGTTTATTTTTTTTAATACATTTCAGGCAAATAAGAAGGAGATTTATAACTAAGAAAAACAACCAGATCTCACCTTGTTATTTCATGTAGTTTCCTTCTATAGACGTCGCATTTATTCCTAAATGCTCAGGATTGATTGGGCTTGAAGAAAAATTGGAATCAGCTAAAGTTGTTTAGCTGTTAAACATGTTTTTTAAGAACTTCTATTACAAAAATGTTGTTTTTTCTCATCTGAACTAGAATAGTTTTTGGAGTTTCAGCCTTAGGGCCCTTCGCTGCTGTTGTTGTAGGTCCAGCCTAGCCTAATATATATATATATATATATATATATATATATATATATGCATATATATATATATATATATATATATATATATATATATATATATATATATATATATATATATATATATATATATATATATATATATATATATATATATATATATATATATATATATAAAAGAAAAGAGCCTTCGCCTCATTGGAAAAAATTAGTCCAAAGTCAATAAAGCTGTTTCCATTTTTTAGAAATATTTTTTGTTGGAGATTAAATTATTTCATTCTTGTTATATTATATTTGTAGCTTTGAACCAAGAATGAGATATAGAAGTTTTACTCAGATATAATCTCCTTCTTAAATTTTAAATATTAAAATTTGAGATAAATTATAAAATTAATTAATTAAAAACTTAGTTAGAGTTTAATAAATGCATTACTAAAATCTAAATTTATGCTCATTTTTACTGTTGCTTTATCCAGGTATATTTTATAAAATTTAAAGAATATTACTTTTACTTCTTGGCATCAAAATCTTGAAAAGTATTTAAAATTAACTAAAAATTTTATAGGAAAACTTTGTTTTGTACACTCCCACCAGAACTGTTCAATTTATTTAAATTTATTCAGATAAATTTACTTAAATTGAACAAAAGATTAATTTTTTTTTTTTTTAATAATTAAAAAAATTATATGTTAAATGAGCATGAAAAAAAAATCCACTTAAATTGAACTAAATAAAAAATTAAACTAAATATCTAGAATAATTATAAAATGTAAATGCACTTCAATTCTATGTAGTCTTAGCATTTTAAAATTACAGTAAGTTTTAAGAGCAGCATTGTTTTCAGTCTGTCTCAATGCAGCATTATGGTTATGTTTCTCAGGAATGGAGTAAATTATTGGATAGCTTTCAACATGGCATTCTAAAAAATTTGGCACTTTTCCTCTATCAAATGGGAGGAGGTTTTCATTCTTATGCTTAAGTTTTAATTTATTATCAAAGGAAAATTTAGAGAATTGTGAACACCCTTTCAGATATTCATGATGATGGTTTTTTCCCCTTTGGTTAATATTTAAAACACAAGTATTTTTATTATTATCAGGTATAATGTTTGAATTTGGAGATGTAGCAAAAATTGTGGCTCTTACATATAATTTAGTATCAGATTTATCAGGCTTAAGGAAATCTGGTCCTGGGAAACAATTTGAATTTTTTTAATGGTTTTGGGGGAAAGCATGGTGAAATACAATTATCAAACCTAGCCAAAAATAAAGGAGTTATATACTTTTCAGAAGCTTTATGTAATCTTTTTTCTTCAAAAACAGAACACTTTTGCAACTTTTTTCTTTCACATAGGAAAGAATCTAACAAAGATAATGCTACTGTACTGTCTTGATAGATGGGAATTGATTCTACTTGAATAGCTTCTATATAGTAATTACCACAAAGTACATTATGCAAATTAAAAATGAATTCTGTAGTTAATGTAATACTCATGGATTCAAAGGTAGAGATATATTTACATTTGGACTGGGTATTTACTGAACTACTCTTCACAGTAACAAATTTAACTCCATTATTCATATTGGAAATAAGGTCAATTACCCCAAGTATAACTTTACATGTGTCCCACTGAAGTACTGAAAATTTAACAGTGAGGGAAGGTGATTCAAAATATGGATTTAAAATCAATTCACCCACTTTGGGGAGGTTAAGCATAAATGGTTGCAGTCTCAAGCAATAAGGCTGAAGAATGAGAGGAAATGTATAGCAAGAGTATGGTAGGACTACTTCCTCAACTGTGTTTTCAAATTTTTGAGAAGAGGGAGCAGGGGCCTCCTTTACTTCTGAGGAATGTTCTTTAAACTCATTCATATTCAATGATGTGTCTTTGTTGCACTGGTCATATAACACCTCCTTAGCACTATCTAAATTCTCATTTATTTCATCATCTACAATTTCATTACTCAAATTACACTCAATCCCACCTTTCAACTCATTTACTAGCTCAACATGAGATTTTGACCCTGAATGAGGAATCATGTTATCTGTATTAGAGTATATATGGGGTGTATTGAAAGATTGTTCCATTGTAGCACAATAAATGATTGCAAGGATCTCTTTACATTTACTTTGATAGTCAAGACACAAATTATATTCCTGTGCAAACTTATCAGCATCAAATTGTTTGGAAAATTGGATATCTTGTATTTCATTATCCAGATATTTTAAAGATTTCTCCTTATCTTCAACCATATATTTTATTTTATTCATTTCCACTAAGGATGTGGGAATATTGGTTTGGATTTTACTTAACTCTAAGGTAATGTCTCTTCGGATGAATTTACGTTTTAATATTAAAAGGTTTAAACTAGCCATATTGAAAAGAAAAAACTTACAAAAATTGGAACTAATAAAATCTGAAACATGTACAGTATGTTAATACAGTTTTAACTAACTGTTTTTTTTTTTTTTTTAATATATGATATGAGTTTTGATGAAACTCAATGATCGTATTTCAAAGTTAGAACAAAAAATTTACTTTTTTATATTTTAACTGTATTAAAATTTAAATGATATGATAAGCTTATATTTATAAGTTCTGAATCAAAATAGGCCAAATACAAATTTTTTTTTTTTTTACTATTATTTATTTATTTATTTATTTATATATATTTATTATTATTATTATTTTTTTTATATCAAATTAAAATATGCAACAAGCTTTCGGCAAAAGAAACTATGCAAAAATGGTTTTAATAAAAAAAAATTGTAGGCCAAAAATATTAAGACCAAGAAAAATGATAAAACTCGTTTTGGCAATTGGTCTATATAAAATAGGCTTTAAAAAATCTTTTGGAGAAAAAAATCTTTAAGCGAAATATTTTGACTGAAAAAATAAATCGTAGACAAAATTTTCGACTAACGTCTGAAAAATATTTTGACGAAAGGAAAAAAATTTTTTTTTGCGAAAAATATTTTGACAAAAAATAAAATCGTTGACTAAAAAAAAATTCAAAAAAATTTGAGGAACTTTTAACAAAAAAATTGTAAACAAAACTTTCGACTAAGTTATGCAAAAAATATTATTATAAAAGATTTATGCGAAAAAATTTTGAATGAAAAAAAATCGACTAAAAATTTGATAAAAAATTGCGAAATTTTTAACTTTAAAAAAAATAAAATCATAGGCAAAACTTTCAACTAAGGTTATGGAAGCAACAAATTGTGCTTGCACATATAAAATATGCAAAAAGTTTTGAAAAAGAAATATGTGAAAATTGTTTCGACCAAAAATAGGTAAATCGTAGAAAATTGGTTTCGACAAAAATATGCGAAATTTTTTGGAAAAATCAAATTTAAGAAAAAAATGGTATTTAAGTTTGCTTAAAAGATAAATTTTAAACAAAATACAAATATAAAATATGGTTATGAGTTTTGTAAAATTGTAATTTGAAGAATTCACAAATTTTTAAAAATTTTTTTTGGTTATTTTACGCAGATTCCAATTTCCATCAAGCCCAGATCAATCCTTTTTAATTACGCCTTGCCTGTCCTGTCACGGTCGCCATGAATAAAAAAAACCCTAGCCAAACTTGTTTGGCTAACTGAATATTTGAAAAAAGTTTCAAAAAATATTTTTAAAAAAATTTGCAACATTTTACTCAAAAATTAGACCAGAAAATTCAAAATTATGGTTAAAAAAAAGGTTTTAAAACTTAATTTTTATAAATAATAATAATAATAATAATAATAATAATAATAATAATAATAATAATAATAATAATAATAATAATAATAATAATAATAATAATAATAATAATAATAATAATAATAATAATAATAATAATAATAATAATAATAATAATAATAATAATAATAATAATAATAATAATAATAATAATAATAATAATTAGGCGGAGATTGATCTGGTCTTGAAGTGGATGGATGGAAGAACGATGCAGTATTCAGTCGGGTAGTTTTAATCCCTCTGAAAAAATTTATACTGAATATAATATACTACAAAGAGATTGGATGGTTTAAAATTCTTTAAAAGGTTATAATTTATATACTGGGAAAAAGAGATAGGCTCTGGTTATAAAATTGCTGCTTGCAAGATAACTTGGAGGTGACTGACCTAAACTACACAATCACCAAAATATATGTAACTTATAATTCTGCCTCCTCTCAACTTTTCAAATATCAAAATATAAGACTAGCCTATGGAGTAACAAATTCAGTAGGAAAAAAAATTAATCAAATAATTGACTAAATGGTAAAAAATAATGACTGAATTATAAAAATGAGACTAGTTTATATTATTGATATTTATTTGATAAAACAAAGGTTGCAGCAATCCAATTTTAGTTAAAAAAAATTGTTAATCTTTCATCTGGTTATTTTGGATTTATGGTAATTCAGTAAAATATATATAGTTAATTTTCTGCCCTAGACAAAAAATTGGTTATGGAAAACTGAATTATAAATATAAAATGGAAAATGGATGAAAGATTGGTTCAATTCTGAATGATTGCAAATTTAGTTACACTGGATAATTATGCAGGCATAGAAAAAATGAGCATAAATATAGCCTATTTATAAAGTAAGCAGCCTATGGCCTAGCTTAAGATTTTGTTTTTTTATAATTAACTTAAAAATAGATAAATTTTTTACAGAGTTTATTTTTTTTATACACTTCAGGCAAATAAGAAGGAGATTTATAACTAAGAAAAACAACCAGATCTCACCTTGTTATTTCATGTAGTTTCCTTCTATAGACGTAGCATTTATTCCTAAATGCTCAGGATTGATTGGGCTTGAAGAAAAATTGAAATCTGCTAAAGTTGTTTAGCTGTTAAACATGTTTTTTAAGAACTTCTATTACAAAAAATGTTGTTTTTTCTCATCTGAACTAGAATAGTTTTTGGAGTTTCAGCCTTAAGGCTCCTCGCTTTTGTTGTTGTAGGTCCAGCGCTAGCCTAATATATATAAAAAAAAAAGGAACAAGGCCTTCGCCTCGTGGAAAAAATTAGTCCAAAGTCAATAAAGCTGTTTCCATTTTTTAGAAATATTTTTTGTTGGAGATTAAATTATTTCATTCTTGTTATATTATATTTGTAGCTTTGAACCAAGAATGAGATATGGAAATTTTACTCAGATATAAACTCCTTCTTAAATTTTAAATAATAAAATTTGAGATAAATTATAAAATTAATTAATTAAAAACTTAAGAGTTTAATAAATGCATTACTAAAATCTAAATTTATGCTCATTTTTACTGTTGCTTTATCCAGGTATATTTTATAAAATTTAAAGAATATTAGTTTTACTTCTTTGCATCAAAATCTTGAAAAGTATTTAAAATTAACTAAAAAATATTTTATAGGAAAACTTTGTTTTGTACAGCATCTGAACTTCTCCGCCCCCTTACCGCTCTCCTTCGCCCGAAGAAGAGAGGCAGCTCCACCAAAGTGGACTGGTCGGATGAAGCTCGTACCGCTTTTGACTCCTCCAAGGAAGCTCTGGCATCCGCAACTCTGTTAGTCCATCCACAGGACTCAGCACCCACCAGAGTTCAGGTAGACGCGTCCGACTTCTCAGTCGGAGGCGTCCTGCAGCAACGCAAGAATGACGTGTCCGACTTCTCAGTCGGAGGCGTCCTGCAGCAACGCAAGTTGCAGCCTGCTGAAACAAGTTACAGTGCTTTCGGCAGGGAGCTTCTTGCTATTTACCTCACGGTCCGTCACTTCCAGTACTTTCTGGAAGGCCGCGAGTTCCACATCCTCACGGATCACAAGCCTATCACGTTTGCGATGGCATCTCGGCATGAACGGCACTCGCCCAGAGAAGCTCGTCATCTTGAGTTTGTTTCGCAATTCACAACCGATTTAAGGCACATCTCTGGAGTGGACAATTTAACTGCTGATGCACTCTCATTCATCGAGGTTAACTCTCGTTCTGCTCTACCTCCCATCAATTATGAGGACATGGCAACGTGCCAGGCGTCGGAAGACACTGCTCTTCCCCAGGATTCTTCACTCCAGCTGCAGTGGATCACCCTCCCCGGCATTGAGAAGAAGCTCCTGTGTGACATGTCGACAGGACATCCACGCCCCTTCGTTCCTCCTACTTTTAGAAAGGCCATCTTTCACAACCTTCATTCCCTTTCTCACCCAGGTATTGTGGTTTCACAAAAGCTTGTTACAGCACGCTTTGTGTGGCCCAACGTTAATACCGACGTGAAAAAGTGGACTCGTGAATGTCTTTCGTGCCAGCGCTCCAAGGTACAGAGGCACACAAAGGCTCCTCTAGGCACCTTCTTGCCGCCTGGTGAACGCTTCGAAAGAGTTCACATCGACATCGTCGGTCCTCTTCCTCCTTCAGACGGTCACCGGTACATCCTCACTTGTATCGATCGTTTCACCCGATGGCCCGAAGCCATTCCTCTAGCAGTGGCTACAGCGGAATCTATAGCCAAAGCTTTTATGGCTCACTGGATTTCGCGGTTCGGAGTTCCGCTCTCTGTTACAACCGACCAGGGTAGACAATTTGAGTCTTCTCTTTGGAGAGATTTTTTGCGTCTCCTTGGTACTGAGAAGATCCGAACAACCAGTTTCCATCCCCAGGCTAACGGCCTCGTGGAAAGACTACACCGCCAACTCAAGGCGTCACTTGCAGCCCAGCCCCTTCCGGAACGCTGGACTGAAGCTCTTCCTTTGGTGATGCTTGGCATTCGCACAGCTATTAAGGAGGATCTTCAGTGTTCTGCTTCTGAACTCGTTTACGGTTCACCTCTTCGTTTGCCTGGGGAGTTCTTCTCACAATCTTCTCCTTCCCCTTTCTCCGATCCTCTCTCTTATCTCACCCGTTTCAGACGAAGTGCTCAGTCGTGGAGACCCACTCCCACCCGCCACCAAAAGGTGCACTCCTTCATTCCGAAGGGTCTCTCCTCGTGTACTCATGTCTTCGTGAGGCATGATTCCCACCGCACCTCCCTCCAGCCTAAGTACGACGGTCCGTTCCCGGTAGTACTTGGGAAGGAAAAGTTCTTCACGATTCAACGCCCTTCCCGCACTGAGGTCGTGTCTATCGACCGTCTCAAACCCGCTTATTTAGAGGCAGATCCTCCCGACACACTGGTTTCCGATTGTTCTCCTCGAACCATTCCGGTTCCTCTTCCTCCACCACCTACTTCTGCACCGCTTTATCTATCACCTTCCTCTTCCACACCTCCTACCTCTACTCTTCTATCTACACCGCCTATTGCTACACCACACGTACCTCATATACAGAGCGATCCCTCTGTCACCTCTTCTCCGACAGCAGAACATACGCATATCTCTCCAACTGCAATGCCGTCTTCACCTCCTACTGCTTCGTCGACTGCGCCAAGACAGCCAGACCTAACACCACAGTCTGCTACTCCGCCAACTCAGCCAGAACTACCAACCCAGCCAACTCCTTCGCCATCCCTGCCACGACAGACGGACCTTCCACCTCAGTCTGCTGTCCCGAGTGTCCCTCTTCGGTCTGTACTGGTTCCTACGCGAAGTGAATCTACATCGAGGTCTGGTCGCAGAGTTCGTTGGCCGCGTCGTTACTTAGAGTAATGCCCCCTGCGACCAGCCCTCTAGCAGGGGGGTGATGTTGCCAGTTTACAACTACGATATTTTTACATTTTTAGCGACAGCAATTATTTACAGTACTGCTGGCAACCTGGCAGATTCTTCGCGTGGATGATGCAACTGCGTCATCGGCCTAACTTCTAAAAACTGTTATGTGGTAGAAAGCACGGTCTTGCAGTGAGGAGAATTTGTATCGTAAATTATTGCTAACACCTTTATTTAAGTGTTCTCAAGGTACGTTAAAGGTAATATATATCTATATAATATATATATATATATATATATATATATATATATATATATATATATATATATATATATATATATATATATATATATATATATATATATAATATATATTACTATATATATATATATATATAATATATATATGTAATATGTATATATATATAATATATATATATATATATATATATAATAATAATATCTTTACATAATAACAATATAATATAACATATATATGTATATAATAATATATATATATGTATATAATAATAATAATAATAATAATATATAATAATAATATAACTTCTAAAAACTGTTATGTTGTAGAAAGCACGGTCTTGCAGTGAGGAGAATTTGTATAATAAATTATTGCTAACACCTTTATTTAAGTGTTTTCAAGGTACGTTAAAGGTAATATATATCTATATATATATGCCTATATTTTAATTCACATTTGTGGCTAGTGAGCATGTAGCTTAGCTATGAATGTAATATAGTGTGGTGATAGCTAGTTTTATGAATCCAAATATGCGGAAGCCTCCCATGTAATAAATGGGAGTCTTTTGCATATTTCATGCTGCGGCGTCGCAAGGGAATCTATGTGCAAATTTCCCTAGGATTCATAAAACTTAGCATGGTGTGGGTATAGCGCTACCTTGGCCTCCATACCATGCTTACATGTGGCTACATATTTGCATGTATTAGAATAGCAACTGCTATTCTATCATATGTATAATGTGTGGCTAAATACATACAAGTACATACTAGTGAGTTGTATTCCAAATGATGTCTTGAACATCATTTGAGGTGCAAACACTAGTATGGAAATCTTTAATGTCGTAGTATCTTATATGACAATGAATATTTACAAATATTCATTGTTATATTCCAGGTAGTACTATTGTGGCATTTCTCACATGCCTCACATAATATGGTTGGCAATTTTCTGAGGACACAGTGCTCAGAAGGATGTGAATCATATCATTGTGAATCACTGTACCATAATATGCTGTGTTCTCATGAATATTAATTTATCCATGGGAATGTTCATATTATGGGCACCATTAAAATGTACCATAATGTGCTGTATTCTCATAAATATTAATTTATTCATGAGAGTGCTCACATATTATGGGCATCACTAAAATGCACCACCTTTTAAATATTCATGCCAAGCTTATCATTATTATTTCATTACAGCTTGGGTTTCGGTGGTACTTTTCAGTTGTACCTTCAAGTACCAATTCTGTTGACTCTCATAATAAATTTATTTTTTGGAAGTGGCTTCTTTCACCTACAACTACTCTCATTGATGACAAAAGAAATTCCTTGTGTTAATAATTGCAACTGCCAATCAAGCAATTACAAAATTATTGCTCCAAATTCCTTTTTGAGCTTCAAGGCAATTCAAGCCTCTTGTATTCAAATGGGAGGTTTCACCGCTATAGACAACTTCCTTCCTCACAGCAAGACTTAGCCATAACTCAGCTGCTCAAGGAAGAGTTTAGAGACTTTCAGGGGAGCCAGGTATTAGTCTTGCCTATAGACAGTAGAAAGAATCTGTCGGCATTGGTGGATAGCAAAATTAAGATTGGAATATGGTTGCAATTCAGACATCTAACAAGCCTAGACCCTTTTGGCTTTTGAGCAGCAAGTTCTGAAGTCATTGTTGGTGACGGAAGTCAGGAGTGTGTTATTAAAGGGAGATGAACAAACCTGTCCTCATTCTATTTGTCATGTTTGTCTGGAGTTATCTATTACCCTCTGTCTCAGTGGAGGAAGCTGATGCTCAAATAAGCAGTGATTTTTCCAATTCAGATGGTCAAAACAATGATAATACAGATCAAGTTGATCCCTCAGATTCTAATTCAGTTATTCGAAGTAATAGTGACACTGCTATTCATGGGTAAGGCACAAGGATTTCAATTAGGGAGGCAAAGATTGATGATATATATATATATATATATATATATATATATATATATATATATATATATATATAT